>NW_006497475.1:544874-557791 GCF_000471905.2 Amborella trichopoda
GAGAGAGAGAGAGAGAGAGAGAGAGAGAGAGAGTCTGACTTTAACTTTGGATATTCCATATTCGCCAGAACTTAAAAGACCAGTCTATATCACTTAAGCAAGGATGAGTGAACTTGAGCCCTAAAATTTTACCTCGAAGGTGTCTTTTCCAACTGCATCATAAACCACATGGACTCCTTCACCATTAGTTATCTTCTTCACTGCAGAAACAAAGTCTTCCTTTGTGTAGATTATGGGGTAATGGCATCCATCTTCAGAGGCTTGGGCCGCCTTCTCTTCGCTCGATACAGTCCCAATAACAGTGGCACCAAGAGCATTGGCATACTGACACAATAGAGATCCAACCCCCCCAGCTGCTGCGTGGACAAGAACCGTGTGTCCCTTTTCTACCTGTGATTCCGTGTTTACAGACATAAACATGAGAGAGAGAGAGAGAGAGAGAATTCCTCCCACATCTACTAGAAACTGCAATTAAGTGCATCATTGTTGACTGCTTATAGGTCTATAAATTCTCAGTACTCAATTAATACAATGGAAATTTATTAAAAATGCTATTTAACTATCAAAATTTTAAAATACCCCTGCATATTTTATGTATATGCCCAAGTCTTGAGAGCATGCAGTGTATTTTAATTTTATGTTCTTGTCTATACATCAAATTAAGTTCAAATTTAGGGAATGGATTCTTCAAACCATCACATTGGTAAAAAAATATAAAAAAATATTTAAAAAATAAAATAACTGACATACCCCTAAAACTTTGAAATTCGTAAGGGTATGTTGATATTTTTTATTTAATTTAATCATATTTTAGAATATTTTTCGCAAATGCATTGTGGTGATAAATATGGATGACCAAATTTGATCTTAATCAGATATATAGAAAAAAAAAGAATAAATTGAAATACAATATTCACCCTAAAAAAGTGTGACTCAAGCATATACGCCATATATGGGATTATCTTTAAATTTCAAGAATAAAAGGGGGTTTTTCTCTAAATACAATTCCTATCTGACACAGGGTTACAATCCTTCAGTAATCACTGGGGGCAAATGAGCCATATGATCTATATTATGTTAATATAAGTGCCCTCTATAGAATTATAGACCAGCCGACACCAAATAGGTGGGACAAGGCTAGGATGATGATCATAATATAGAATTATAGACCATTTCATAGTATCTTATCTATGAAATACAAAACACAGGTTACACACAAGTTACTGTCATTACATGAGAGACACATAGCATTCATCATGATTGCTATATGATAGATATGGAACAAACTTTGCACTTGGCACCCTGCCTGATAAGAGCATTGACGATTGTAGCACAATATCCCACGATGGAATCCCACAAAATGATAAACATACATGCATGTGAAAGTGCACATGAACACAAGCACACACATGCGTGCCCTAATGTTTGCAACTTCACAACCCCTATGGTGCAAAACTTTTGAGTAATCCAAGGAAATCTGACGGTAAATTTACAGAGAAACAGGAAAGCATTTAGAGTGTATTATGGGATGCTCCATATTTCCCCAAATCTACACAGAGGTCCCACTTTGTCACCTTTTTTCTATTTTTTTCAATTTTGCACCTGGTCCGATGTTTGCAACATCGAATCAAACTTTTAATCTTATTTTTTCTATGTTTTTTAATTATGTGACTGTCCAATAACTTGGGGGTCAATTTGAGGTTGGTCGATGTTTCAAACATCGGACTGCCTAGACTTTTTGCTCTCTTCCCCCGTTTTGGGTCGGTCCAATGTTTCAAACATCGGACTGGAATATTGTTCTTATTATTCCTTTGGTACTCTTGCCTGTTTTTTTCTTTTTTTTTAAGTAGCTAGTCAGATATTTCAAACATTAGACCAGCTTTTTCCTACCTTTTTTGAGAGAGAGTTCATCTCAAGGCTTGAGAGGGAGTTTTAATGCTGAGAGAGAGAGAGAGAGAGAGAGAGAGAGAGAGAGAGAGATACTAAACTTTGGACTAAGAAAGTGGGAGGAACCCAAATAAAAGACAAGGACAAGAAGAAGATGTGGGTCACGTCATCATGCATGATGTGGGCATCCTTGCTGCCTGCCACACTCATCAATCCATCCATGGCCATGCACATAAACCGCCCTCATAAAAAACTATTGCATGTAAACCCAAGGAAACTGCCAGTCCAATTTTTGAAGCATCGGACTGACTTCTTTAACTAAGAAAAAAAAAAGGCAGTCCAATGTTTCAAACATCAGATTGCTACTAAAAGGAATAAAAAGAACAATGTTGTGGTCCAACGTTTGAAACATTGAACTGACTCAAAACAAGGGAAGAGGTGTACAATGGGGTTGTCCGATGCTTGGGTCATTGAATAGCCCAACTTTAAGGCAGTCTAATGTTTGATACATCGAATCGACCCCAAATTCATTCCCAGGCTATGGGATAGGCGTACAATTCAAAAAAATAAAAAAAATAACATAAAAAATCAGTCCAACATATACAACATCGACCTGGGGCAAAACTGAAAAAAAAATAAAAATAGCGACAAAGTAGGACTTCCACATACATTTGGGTAAAATATGGAGCATCCCATAATACTACGAACGTTTCCCAGTTCTCCATAAATTTCCCAAATTTGAAAGACAAATTATAAGCATATATAAATGGGAAAGTACATGAGCAGTCCATCATCCAATCTTGTTGATGAGAGTTGGAGATCAGCCATAGCAAGGCAAAAATCCATGTGGGCCCACTCCAATTAATCTCCAACTATTTATCACAAGGAACAGATTTAGATATAGCCTTGGAGTACCATGTAACATAGCCCATTGGATTATAGTACATCTTCCCCATCTAAAGCATCCGTATTGGAATACATGCTGTGATTTAAGATTCAGGCTGCGGATTTTTTGGTTAAGGTGTTGAAGATTGCAACATTACATCCCAAGTTCGAATCCTACAATGATCCATATGGTCATGGTCAGTCGAAGGGTCATCACCATCCCATCAATAGTTTGGATGCTGACTGAGGGAGACTTGGTACCACCAAACATGTCAATAATCCAATTATACAGCTCGATCTCCCTCATGAATATACTATTATTATAAGAAGAAAGTTTATATAAGGTCGCAACTTATACTATAGAAGTAAGGTGCGGCTCAAAATCCCAGAAAAAAGTGTGTTCTGAAGTTGAAAAACCTTCCAATTAATCATCTCGAAAGAAAAAAAAGAATGTCTAGTCCTAAAAATAGTGCACCTTGTGACAAGTTACCTAAACTGCCTATTTTCAAGATTTTCAAGTGTTTATAGATTTGCTCAATCTGTAGCGTTTTTAGAATTTTAAATTCATAATTAGGATTGAACATGGATTTTCAAGCTATCGTAAAGTTTCCGCAATGGAACTACATCTTCTGGCAAAATTCAGAGGGGTGCCTTAGTTGTATAGTATAAGCATACAGACCTCACCCTTATTATAATCATACATATCATAATAAACTTTCCCAGAGTGATATAGATGTTGAAACTAACCTTAAAGCAACGCTGAACAAGGACCTGAGCGGTCATACCCTTGGTCGTAACAGCAGCTGCAACCATAGGATCAATAGAAGGTGGAATGGGCACCACAATACTTGCAGGAAGGACTTGTTCTTCAGCATAGGCACCCCTTGGACAACTACAGGCAACCGAGTCCCCTACTTGCCAATCTGTTAATCCAGGACCCACAGCTGTTACCACTCCAGCTGCCTCTACACCTGCCAACAAAAACCATGAGATACTATCACGCGTTTTGGTTGAGAGAGAGAGAAAGAGAGAGAGAGTGCATTTCAGAAAACTGAATGCATCATATTTTTATGGGAAACACTACGATACCTTCAACATAGGATACGATATATATCGGTTATGAAACAATACTCCTATGTGGTGGAGTTTTTTAGAACTGATGAAAAGTTTTAGACGCAACAAAACATTAACTTGCTACAAACAATTTTGACAAGACATGTTCTATGTCAATAGTAAGAGGTAGAAGGCAATAGTCTATGGTAGTTGTTGCAAGCATTTAATGTCCCAGTGGGTATGCCACAACCAGGTGGGTAATGCGACACCCTCGAATTGTTACCAGGATGACAATATGCCATCTAGAGGCACTGCACCAATCCGTGTGTATGTGTGTCCTTGTGTGTCAGGGAGAATTTTGTGAACTATAAATATATCGGAAGCAGTTTTAAGTGGTAATTGATCAGTGTAATAAAGTTGTTAGCATAACCATGTTTACCAAAACAATAGTATTGCATGCTACCCAAAACCAAATAAACAAACAAATTACACCTCTTGCATACTGTTGAATTTATCATAACTTGCTAGACAACCGAGAAAGCCACAACACATGCTATTATTCATTTTTACAAGGATGTACTTTGTGATAAAGTACATTGATTGAGCAGATCCATGTGAGCAAAATAAACTTTAAACTTGGGCAGCATAAGAAGATTTGACCGAGAATCAGCAGTATTAAGGGGGGGGGGAAATAAAAAAAACCTAAAAAGTCAGCAAACAGTTCTACAATATACAAAATGATTGACATTATCAATCCGAATGAAAAATTAGTTTGCCCTTTTTCTTAAGGGTTACTCTAACAACAGAACTACAGAAGTACCTGGAACAAAAGGCAAGTCTGTCTTGTAAATTCCTTTGCGGTAATAGGTGTCAATGAAGTTCAAACCAATAGCTTTGTTTTTAACACGAATCTCGCCTTCCTTAGGCTCCCCTATTTCCACATCTTCCCATTTAAGGACCTGCGATCATATGACCAAACTTAACTTTGAACTAGTTCTTTCTCAGTAGATTTGGCATTTTAGAGGTAAAATAAAAAATAAGATTGCAAAAATTGATTCAAGGCAGACAGAGAGCAGAAATTGAGGTTGAACTCTAAACAAATAAACTCCTTGTTGGAAACAAGGCTTCTGTCATCAACCAGAGCTTCATTTGGTCAGAAACGAAAAGGTGAAAGAAAACGAAAATATAAATATAACATTAAGTATCATTCATCTAATCCAACATGATATTCTTGCTTGTAGTTGACCAGTCATTTAACTCTATGATGCACACCTGCTTGAAAATGGGTGTCCTAATTCCTACCTACATCCTGTACTTCACAAACATATGTAAAAATCAGAAAAAGGAGATGAGGAATTGTATGGTATCATTCGTTAAAGTAAAATAGCATAACTATACTATAGTGCAGATGGATTTCTTGTTATATCAACAACTTTCTGGAAACAAAGATGCATTCTATAATTCATAATTCCTACCTAAACAAATTAAACCCAGATCAACTGTTCAAATAACCGAATAACAATCTGATGTACTGATGAGGCACACCAATTATCCACATTATGGACAGCTTTGTACCACCATTATGTGTTTAATGACATGTTAAAGAGTTTCTGCTAAAATAACATTGTACTAGCGTTAAAAAGAATCTAAAAAATTGTAAAAAAGCACCCATCAATGTAAAATAGCAAAAGAACAAAAACTTAGTTAGAAGAAGATCAAGAAATAGGAAAAAACAAGGACGACAAGATCAAGAAACCTTGCTGGTAGGAGGGGTTGTTACAACTAAGCAAAAAGAGTGCATTGACATATAAAGAAATTAAGCAAGCTGATATGGTAGTCCCTTGTTCTATATATGACACAACCAAGACATTCAATGCTGTGTCGGCCACTAGATGTTTGAATTACTCTGAGGAAAGTGGGAAACCTAAACAAAGAAGCTCACTACTTCATTGTAATTGAGGCCAAATTGTGGGAAATAAATATCCGCTAAACAAATGAATATTCGGAGTAATTAATAAGTGATCGAGGCACTATGGTGCTCCATCAAGTCAGGATACAGGGATCCAAGTGGACAACGCAGCATTGAAAGGCACTTGGAGCACCATATTGTTCAATCGAGTGTTTGAAGTATCGTGGTTACATGGTGACCTATGGCACCATGTTGCTCTACGGTGCTTGAGGAATTTTAACAATAAAGTCTTGAACAGTTAAACAAATGATGTTCTTGACATTTGTTAAGCATACGAGGGATTAAGCTTAATATCTGGGAAAAGCAAGATAAAATGATGTTCTTGACATTTATTAAGCATGCGATGGATTTGCAGGGTGTTTCTCTAACGACTACACTGGCCAGTGTTAAAGTCTTCAAAAACAAAGCGGAGAGAGAGAGAGAGAGAGAGGGGGGGGTGGAGGTGTTGAAATAAATAATATAAAAAGGCAATCTGAAAGTTTTTCAAGAGAAACTAAGATCCAAGCGACTAGAGAAACTAGAAAAAATACACTTTATTGAATAAGCAAAGGTAAAGCAATTAAGGATAAAAAGAATATTAAAAAGAGCCAAAATTACCATGGAAACAATCACTACCTATATAAATAGGATTACTGAATATAAAATGGAAAAAAAAAAGGGGGCCATAAACACTAGAATAATCAATTCGTAGAAAGAAAAAAAACAAAACCCAAAAAAGTAAATTCAGCAAATAATTGTAAAACGAGTCAAATAAACGAAAATTCACGTAGAGAGAAGAAAACCCATTTTCCAATAGCAATGAAAACTACAGTAAACCATCAACCTGAAACACAGAAGATCAGTCTAAAATACTGCCAAAACAGATCAGTCTAAAGACTATAAACTACTTCCAATCAAACAATATGAAAACATGTAAAGAAGCTACAAGAGAACCAACAATTCCTCAGAGAGAAGCATAAATTGGTGCCGAGAAAAGTATTTGCAGATTGAATAACACAAATAAAACAGTACAAGTTAAAGAAAAAATGCTTGCCTCTGGCCCTCCAGTCTCATAGATTCTAATAGCTTTAACCATGGTGGCAAATGCTTTCAGAAGCTTCAGTGAAAGATGGACACTTTTGGTCTAGAGAAACAAATCAGGCTTAGACCTAAGCTACCAAGTTTGCTGTAAGGAACTGTGATCACCTTGTATAAATGACGTGTATACAACCCCGTTTTATAAAAAATTTTATTTTTTTGAAATCTTTGAAGATTTTTTTTTATAAGAGAGCATTTACCTAATGTACAATGAAGTCACAATTATTGATAACGATGTTAAATTTGATTGTTTGGATGTGTTATAAAGCTTGATCAATGGAATAGATGCAGCCCCCAATTTTACATTCATCACGATTAATACGTTCTAACCTCTTCGTATAATATTCTCTTCGTATAATATTCTTTTTTTAAAATTACTTAAGAATTTTGAGTTTTTCAAAATATCTTAAAAAATCACTTTTTAATAGAATCTATGTAATATCTTTGGTAAAAAACACATTTTTTAAAAATTATTCCCTGTAACTTTACTTTTTTATTAAATTAATTATTGAATTTTGATTCAAAGATACGTATATTAATAGTGGGAGCAAATTAAGAATATTGATTTAACAAAAAATTTTATAAAAAAATTCATCATCGAGTTCTTTTAAAAAAGTGCACGAAAAAATAAAGATAATTTAACTTTCTAAAAAAAGTAATCAAAACAATCGTGTATCTTAAAATAATACATGGAATTAGAAGAAGAGTAACCCAATGAAAAATTGTTTTTTGTTTTTCTTATTTAAATCCGTAACGTCTTTATCAAGAGCAAGCAAGAGATTTAATGATACTAAAGATTTATATAGCTAAGAATTCAGTGCGAGATTCAAATTCGCTTAAGCATTTTATTGCTTTTTTTATGCATAGAGAAATTGATTAATTTCATTTTTTTTCATTGGTGTATAGAACATAGTTATGTGGATAGAAGATAACTATTTTATATATTTGGGTTTTTATATTTTCTTTTAATTCACTGTGATCTTATGTTGAGCGTTTTTTATTTTTTGAAAAATTATTTTATACATTGGGACCCAGTTCTTGTTATTTGCTAATTAGTTTTGTTGTTGTTGTTTCATTTTATGCTCCCAATAAATCTATAATATGTTTTGTGATGTGACAATAGAGTAAATATTGTTGTTGGATTTATTGAAAGTTTCAATAAAAAATTGTCAAATATTACTCTAATGACACTAATAAAGCTATAAAATTAATGTTTAATGACTTCAATATATCTAATATCATAGAGAATTTCGAGTTGTTCAAAAGATCATCAAAAAACCGTTTTTTCAATGGAACCAATATAAATATGTATTTTATCTTTTTTCGAAAAAACTTTTCAAAAAAATTCTTCCCTACAACTTTATTTCTTCATTGACTTAATATTATTGAATTTTGGTTTAAAGATAAGTACATTAACATTGGGAGTAAATTAAGAATATTGGTTGAACAAAAAATTCTATAAAAAAATTTCACAATATATTTCCCAAAAAAAAAATCTAAACAATCATATATCTCAAAATATTAGGTAAAATTAAAAGAAGAGTAACCCGATGAAAAATCCTTCTTCATTTTTTTTTTTTCTTTAAACCTATAATGTTCAAGAAGAGAGAGATTCAAGGATACTAAAGATCTAGGTAGCTAGGAATTCAATGCAAGATTTGAATTTGCTTAAACATATTGTTGTTTTTTTTTTATCCGTAGAGAAGTTTGATTAATTTCATACGTTATATTTTGTTTTTTATTTCATTGGAGTGTACATCTTAACATTTTGGATGGACCACTATTTTACATATTTCGTTCTTTATGTTTTCTTTTAATTAACAACGATCCTATTATGGGGGCGTTTTTTGTTTTATTTATTTGAAAAACAATTGTATTCATAGTTCATGTTATTTGCTAATTATTTCTTGTGTTTAGTATTATTATTGTTTCATTTTATACTCCCAATAAAGCTATGATATGTTTTGTATTGTGACAATAAAGTAAACATTGTTGTTAGATTTATGAAAGTTTCAACAAAAAATCGTCAAACATTACATTAATGACACAAGAAAGGCTTTAAAATTATTGTGTAATGGCTTCAGAATATTTATACAATAGCTGCAAATCATAATTTTCTATCGTGTCATTTTTACGTATCTGATTTTTTTCACTATGTTTTTTTGAACCAAATCCGAAATATTCACAATTCGACAACTTATGTTTTTTTTGGCAATCCAGATTTGTGATTCGATTTTCTCTTCCAACTTTTTGAAATAATATCGATTTATTATCGATGTTTCGGCCCATCGATATTTTATTATTATTCCCCGACTTGCTAACTATGATCTATACAATAGTTGCAAATCATAAATTGATATTGTGTCACATTTAGATATCCAATTTTTTCATGATGTTTTTTTTTATTAAATCCAAAATATTCACGATTCTATAATTTATCTTATTTTTTTGGTGATCCATATTTTTGACCCGGTTTTTTTCTCTGACTTTTTAGAATAAAACCGATTTATTACTTATTGCCGATATTTAATTATTCCCCAACTTGCTCACTATACTTGAACCCAACCTAGACTCAACATATACTAAAGAATATATAAACTATTTTTTTATTTTTAAAATTTCTAGACCCTGCGTATCGGTCCAAATGACTTGAACTCCATGGGATTATGAGGCGGGGTCGACTTAGACCAGACCCAACCCTTTACCACCCTAAGAAACATAGAGAAAGTGAGAGATGTTGTGGACAGAAAATTAAGGGAGACATAGGCAGAGAGAAACATAACATAGAGAAAGAGAGAGATGCTGTAAACAGAAAATTAAGGGAGACATAGGCAGAGAGGAACAGATGGGAGATCAGCTCATAGACTTTTAGTCGGGAGTGAGAAATAAATAGCCTCTCTGAGTAAGTATATTGGAGAGATGTGCAGATGAGATAGAAGGTCTCCCTTTCTTACTCATGAATTCCAAGTCATTTGGAACATGACCGGACCGGACCCGTCCGATTCAAAACATACAGCTGGACCCAGACCGACCCCACTACCACCCCTATCTCACTCTCTTTCTCCCTCCCCCTCCCCCCTCAAAGATCATGTCTCTATCTCTCTTCCCATCCCCCTCAAATATCATCTCTCTCTCCCTCTAACATAATCTCTCTCTCCGCTTACACCTCAAAGATCTCGCCCCTCCTCTCTCTCTCAAGGTTACATTCCTTAAATCCTTTCTAAGCATAGGGTTTTTTTATATTTTGCAATACGTATCCACCTTTTAACTTTAGTTTAATAATATACCGTGTGTGTAGGGAGTAACTTTTATATGTCCTAATGACTTATGACATAGCATACAGCCAACAACGTAGATTGAATATGAGTCGAAACTAAATAATTGATTCGATGCGATTTCTTTACCTGAAATTTCTATTTCAAAATCAAAAGATTGAGTATTTCAAAAAACCCAAATGATTTTGTGCTTATGTGGGGGCATATTTAGGACCCAAGAGTATTTTAAGGACCCCAAATGGGGATGCAACCTCTCAAATTACTGCTAGAGAGAGAGAGAGAGAGAAAATATAGGTATTCAAGAACTTGAATTTCAATTTTTTTGTTTTAATAATGTTCTTAGATAGATCCCAAAACTTCATATAAAATAAGAGTAATGATTCTATGAAACCCTCCCACACCCATGTGTGTTTAATCCCAAAGGATCACCATTAAATATGACAAATATCTCTAGAAAAGTCAAGTCCCTCATCCATATGATAACTTTTCTAAAAATCTGTACCATATTTAATGGTGATCCTTTAAGGTCCTACACACATGGGTGAAGGAGGGTCTCATAGGATCATTCCTCATAAAACAATTATCAAGATTAGATGTTTTGTACACGACTTCTTTGAAAAGTTTTTTGAGTTACAAACACCTAGACCCGACTGTTCAAAATTTGGATGCCTATGTTAGCATGTGATTTTTTCTAGGAACCTTAAGAGTGCATTTTGAATTTCTTTTTTAGGTTGGTCGCCAGGTGAAATCCCTAATTTTGGGCCTTGAGGGAGCAAATGAACAATTTGTTCCCACAAAAACATAAAGGATGAGTTTCATTAGGCCTAGGCTTTATGAAAACTAAATAAAGCCTCACCTCAAATCCTTGTTTGAAAAGTACTTTCCGATTGGGTACTTAGAAATATATTGTCTATGAAATATATAACGAGCGTAATACATTTCTAGCATCATATATTATCTGGAAATGAATTTTTGCTGCTTGAGTAGTGTCTAGATGCAAATTGCTACTGTTTGGCTGTCCGGAAAAAATCTGAAAAATGCATTACCCTCATTTTGGCTTGAAAATAAACATAAATTTTACCTATAGTATTGTGTTTGCCTTGTACAGTTCTTAATAGTTCTCCTTTTTTGGGATCAAATATCATTTGAAATTAAAACTACTTTGTATTCAAATATGTGAAGGTCAATATCCACATGAATTTTGATGCGAACATGAGGCCAGAATTTATAAATTATTTCAATACATCTTTAGGTCCTTTAGTTAGGCCTTTTGATTGTAAGTAAGTTCTTAATTTTTCAAAATTAACAAAAACGAGCAGGGACCTCTTCTCCTGCTTGTTTACTCAAAAAAGAAAAACTAAGCAATCCATATTTCATAAACTTTTTTGTATGTGCATAGTCCTGCAAAAGAAATCGTACATGCACAATGGCAGATCTCTTATTCATTACATTCAACTCCATTAAACTCAATTCCTCCCAAGTGGAAGAGATCAGCAAGTAAAGGTCTCCTTGAAACCTGATCTCTCCTTGAATTTCGGAGAGATGAACACTCAAATTGTATAGGAACCTTCTTCCCTGAAGAAGCCTCAACAAGAATCTCCTTATTAAATATGTTTCCAAGTTAACCAATAACACACAAAGGTTTCAAAGGTTCAGAAGATAAGCACAGGTGGACCGTTCTTTTAAAGACGAGTTTCATTGGGGTGGACCTTGTGTGGTTTCTTGGAGGCATACACGCTGAAATAGCAATCTTTTGACTCTCCACCCATAGTAGATATCTTGGAATACTTATTTTTAAAGAAAAATGGACAGTCTAGATAATTTGTTACAATATACATCATTTTTAGAGCTTGAAATCTTAATTTTTTTCACTACCATAATGTTCAAGTCGAGATGATCAACCATTTTCTAAATATAAAATCCCCTCATTACTTTGAAATTACTTAAAAATATAAACTCAGGAGAGGTGGGGAGGTGGGGCTACCAACTTCAAGGAGGATAGTTATTACCAAATGGAAATGCAACCAAAAGTACTATCCAATGGAAAGGGGAAATATTTAGGTCAGAAAGTTCAGTAATCTAAGCAAATCACAATATTGTAAAGTTTCTTAGCATGCACAAAGAAGCCCGTCACTCCTATTGCAAAACATTTTTGAGCATGGTTGCCTTTCCTGGTTTGCTACAAAAGATGATGCAAATAGAGCACAGAGAAAGGCCAATTTCGCATAACCCCTCAGCTCACATTGAATCTGCAACCTCTCCCCATTCATGCTTCCCGTAATTCCCTCGCTACCACACACATGGATGACTTGCAAACATAATGAGACATTTATTAGGCGTCAGGAATCAACACAACAGACCCGGTGGTTTTTCTCGATTCAAGATCAGTATGAGCTTGGGCAGCCTGTGAGAGTGGGTAAGTGCGGGTTATTCGCACCTTTAGAGTCCCTGACGCAATGTTAGTGAAGAGCTGACTGGCTGTTTTGAGCAGCTCATCACGAGTCTGCGTATAGTGCGGGAGCATGGGCCTTGTGAGAAAGAGAGACTTCTTGGCAAGAGTTGGTAGATGGACTGGGTCCGGGAAGCCAGATGACTGGCCATAGTTCACCATGTAACCACGATACTTCAAGCACTCGATTGAACCCTGATGGCAGAGAGAGAGAGAGAGAGAGAGAGAGAGAGTACTATATAGTAGACTACTAACTAACTACGTACGTAACCGTAACGACGAACGTAAGTAAAGTAAAAACGTAAAAACGAAGGTAATAAAC
>NW_006497475.1:557811-579154 GCF_000471905.2 Amborella trichopoda
TAGGTAGGTAGGTACGGTACGGTACGGGTACCGGACGGACGAGAGTACGACGTACGACGTACTACGTACTACTACGTACGTAACCGAACGTACTACTACGACACTACGTACGTACGTACGTACGAGAGAGAGAGAGAGAGAGAGAGAGAGAGAGAGAGAGGTCAATATTATGAGCTCAATACATTACGTACCGAGCAAGTAGAATAAAAAACAGGATATACAAATTTAAAAGATAAGCTTTAAAGAAAACGAGACTGAGATGATACACAGTTGCAGCAACACTAGCACCAAAAGTCCTGGTTAATACAGTGCCATATGTGCACTTTCTTTTTTTTTGTCACAGGAGTTGGATGCAATAAGCAAAAGATTTCAGAAAATGTGAATGCACAGACAAACAGAAGAGAGAGAGAGAGAGAGGGAGTTTGAGATTAACATTGGACATTCGTCAGAACTTAAAACACAGGTCTACATCACTTAAGCAAGGATAAGTGGAACTTGAGCCCTAAAATTTTACCTCGAAGGTGTCTTTTCCAACTGAATCATAAACCACATGGACTCCTTCACCATTAGTTATCTTCTTCACTGCAGAAACAAAGTCTTCCTTTGTGTAGATTATGGGGTAATGGCATCCATCTTCAGAGGCTTGGGCAGCCTTCTCTTCAGTCGATACAGTCCCAATAACAGTGGCACCAAGAGCATTGGCATACTGACACAATAGAGATCCACATCCCCCAGCTGCTGCGTGAACAAGAACCGTATGTCCCTTTTCCACCTGTGATTTTATGTTTTTAGACAAACATGAGAGAGAGAACAATTCCCACCACATCTACTAGAAACTGCAATTAATTGCATTATAGTTGACTGCTTATAGGCCCATAAATTGTCAGCACTCAGTAAATACAAGGGAAATTTATGAAAAGAATCTGATTTTATTATCAAAATTTAAAATAGCCCTGCATATTTTATGTTTTGTTCCATTTTTGGAGAGTAAGTAGTGTATTTTACTTTAATTTCTTTTCTATACATCAAATCAAGTTCAAATTCGGGGAATCAATAGTTCTCACCATCTCACATTGGTATATCATAACATATTTCAAAAATAAAAAATAATATACCCCTAAACTTTTGAAATTTGTAGGGGTATTTTGGTTATTTTTATTTTATTTAATCATATTTTTTTAAAAATTTACAAGTACGTCATGTTGGTAAATATGGATGCCCAACATTTGATCTTAATTGGATATAACGAAATAATAATAAAATTGAAGCATACTATTCAATATAAAAAAGCGGGATTTAAGAGTAAAATACAAAAGGTGTGGTTTGCATAAGATTGCAACCTGAAACAATCAAAGTGATGTGCACTACCAAATTTTATCATAAAATGTAATTCTAGTGTAAAAAATTCTTAGGGTAGCCTCGGAGTCCATTTTCATCTCTAATTGTAAAATTTTAGACTCCAAAAATGGTTCAAATCAAACAGATCTATAAACACATAAAAATCTTGAAAATGCACGATCCATATAATATATTGCATTGCAGGATACACTATTTTTAGGACTCGAAATTTTTGTGTTTTTTTATATTCATACATCTCAACGTCAAGATGGAGTTCCAACTCTAAAACAACCTTTTGTGATCGATTCTTTAAGTGCACCTTAATTCTACATTTTAAGGTTGCAACCTTATACAATCTTTTTCTGTATATAAAATATATGAGATTATTTTTAAATTTCAAAAATAAACTGGAATTTTTTTGTTAATTCCCCTAAGTACAATTCCTATATGATGCAGGGGTACAATCCTTCATTCGTAATTAGAAAGACAGAAAACATTTGTAGCATTACAGGATGCTCTATATTTCCCCAAAATTACGAAAAGGTGCTACTTTGTCACCTTTTTCTATTTTTCTAATTTTGCCCCAATCCAATGTTGCAAACATCAAGCCATATTTTTATTTTATTTTTTTGAATTGTAAGGCTACCCAATAGCTTGGGGATCAATTTAGGATCAGTTTGATATTTCAAACATTGACTGCCTTAAAGTTGGGTTGTTCGATATCCAAAGATCAAAAAGCCCATTGCAGGTCTCTTCCCTTGTTTTGGGTTGGTCGCAATGTTTCAAACTTCGAACTAGAAAATTATTCTTATTATTCCATTTAGTAGTGGTCCAATGTTTGACCAATGTTTGAAACATCAGATTACATTTTCTTTTTTTTTAAGCCAATCACTGTTTCAAACATCAAACATCAGACCAGCTTTTTCCTTCTTTTTTTTAGAGAAAGACCCTCATGCTTGAGAGAGAGCTTATATAGAGAGTGGAAGAAACCAAGTAAAAGACAAAGGGAAGTGGTGACTGATGTCATCATGCATGATGTGGGTATGCATGCTGCCCACCACTCTCATCCATCCATCCATGGCCATGAATGTAAAACCCCCTCGTAAAAAAAAAAAGACTGAAACATTAGACCACACGTAAACCAAAGGAAAATGCCAATCCAATGTTCGAAACATCGTACCGACTACTTTGACCAAAAAAAAAAGAGCAAAAAGGGCAGTCGATGTTTGCTATCAAACGAACAATAACGGCAATGTTGTGGTCTGATGTGTAAACCATTGGACCAACACAAACCAGGGAAAGAGACCTACAATGGGTCTATCCGATGTTTGGGTCATTGAACATCCCAATTTTAGGGCAGTTCAATGTTTGGAACATCGGACCGACCCCAAATTGACCCCCAGGCTATCAGAAAGCCATACACTTTGAAAAAATTTAAAAAGATGACATAAAATCGGTCTGATGTTGCAAACATCAGATCGGGGGCAACATTGGAAACAACAAAAGGCGACAAAGAAGGACCTCCGTGTAAATTTGGGGAATATATGGAGCATACCGTGATACCACAAATGTTTTCCGGTTCTTCTATAAATTTTCCAAATTTGTAAGCCAATCATAAGCATATCTAAATGGGAAAGTCCGCCAGCAATCCCCAATCCAACCCTGCTGATGAAAGTTCGAGACCAGCCATAGCAAGGTAAAAATCCATGTGGACCCACTACAATTAGTCAGCAACTATTTAACGGAAGGAACGGATGTGGATATAGCCTTGGAGTACCATGTAACATAGCCCTGGGAATACATGCTATGATTTAAGATTCGGGCTGCGGCGTTTCTGGTTAAGGTGTTGAAGACTGCAACATTAAATCCCAAGTTTGAATCCTATGGTGATCCATATGATCATGTCACTGCACAGTCAAAGGGTCATCACCATCCCATCAATAGCTCGGATGGTGATGGAAGGAGAGTGGATACCACCAAGCATGTCACTAATCCAACTGTACATCTCTTGATTCACAATGACCCTCGCGAACATACTGTTATTATAATCACAGATCACAATAAACTTTCCCAAAGTGATATAGATGTTGGAACTAACCTTAAAGCATTTCTGAACAAGGACCTGAGCAGTCATACCCTTGATCATAACAGCAGCTGCAACCATAGGATCAATAGAAGGTGGAATGGGCACCACAATACTTGCAGGCAGGATTTGCTCTTCAGCATAGGCACCCAATGGACCAGCACCATATGCAACCAAGTCCCCTACTTGCCGACCTGTTAATCCGGGACCCACAGCTGTTACCACTCCAGCAGCCTCCAAACCTGCCAACAAACACCATGAAAACCTATGGCATATTTTGCTTTTGAGAGAGAGAGAGAGAGTGCATTTCAGAAAACCAAATACATCATATTTTTATGGGAAACACTACGATACCTTCTATATAGAATACAATATGTACGGGTTATGATACAATACTCTATGTGTTGGAGGTTTTTAGACCTGATTAAGATTTTTAGACACAGCGAAACATTATGCCTTTCAACAAACAATTTTGACTCAGCACGCACTATGTAAATAGTAAGAGATAAACTACATATTGTTGGTACAAGACAATAGTCTATGGTAGCTGTTGCAAGCATTTAATGTCCCTGTGCGCATATCACAACCAAGGTGGGTAATGCGACCCCCTACAATTGTTAAAAGGATGACAATGTGCCATCTAGAGGCACTGCACCAATCCGTGTGTAAGTGCATACACGTGTGTGTGGGAGATGTTTGTGAAGTATATATGGGAATCACGTTTTAAGTGGTACTTGATTGGTGTAATAAAGTTGTTAGCATAACCATGTTTATCAAAACAACTGCATGCGACCCAAAACCAAATAAACAACAAATTACACCTCTTGCATATTGTTTCAGTTTATCATGACCTACTAGACAGACGAGAACAGGAATATGCATGCTATTGTTCTTTATTACAAGGATGTACTTTGTGATAAAGTGCATTGATTGAGCAGATCTATGTGAGCAAAATAAATTTAAACTTGAGCAGAATAAGAAGATTGGAATGAGAATTAGCAATATAAGGAAAAAAAACAGTCTAAAAAGTCGGAAGAATGTTGTACAATCTACAAAACAATTGACATAATCAATCTTAACGGAAAAATAGTTTCCTCTTTTTCTCAATGGGTTACCCTAGCAATAGAACTATAGAAGTACCTGGAACAAAAGGCAAGTCCGTCTTGTAAATTCCCTTGCGGTAATAGATGTCAATGAAGTTCAACCCAATAGCTTTGTTTTTAACACGAATCTCACCTTCCTTAGGCTCCCCTATTTCCACATCTTCCCATTTAAGGACCTGCAATCATATGAACAATATTAACATTGAAATAGTTCTTTCTCAATGGATTGGCCATTTTATAAGTAAAACAAAAAATAAGATTTCAAAAACTGATTCAAGGCAGAGCAAAAATTGAGGTTAAACTTTAAAAAATAAACTCCTAGTTGGAAACAAGGCCCCCATCATTAACCAGAGCTTCATTTTGTCAAACCAAAAGGTGAGAGAAAAACAAAATATCAATACAAGAAAAGTATCATTCATCTAATCTAACAAGGTATTTTTGCTTGTAGTTGACCAGTTATTTAACTCTATGATGCACACCTACTTGAAAATGAGGTATTCTAACTCCCACCTACATCCAGTACTTCAAAAACATATGTAAAATCAGAAAAAGGGGATGAGGAACTGTATGCCATCATTCCTTAAAGAAATAAGATAACCATACTATGGTGCAGATGGATTCCTGGTTATACTAATAACTTTCTCAAAACAAAGATGCGTTCTGCAATCCATAATTCCTACCTAAACAAATTAAACCTAGATAAACCATTCAAATAACTGACTAACAATCTGTACAGGTAGGGCACACCAATTATCCACATTATCCAATATTATGGGTTTAATGACATGTTAAAGAGTATTTCAGCTAAAATAACATCGTATTAGTGTTCAAAAGAATGTAAAAAATTGTAAAAAAGCACTCATCAAGGTAATATGGCAAATGAACAAAAATTTAGTTAGAAGGAGATCAATAAATAGGAAAAAAAACAAAGATGACGAGATCAAGAATCCTTGCTGGGAGGACGGGTTGTCACACAAGCAGCATTGGCATCTAAATAAACTGAGCAACCTGCTATGGTGATCCCTTGTTCTTTATATGATACAACCAAGCCATTCAATGCTGCGTTGGCCACTAGGAAATGTTTGGATTACTCTGGGGAAAGTGGGGAACCTAAACAAAGAAGCTCACTACTCCATTGTGGTTGAGCCTAAATTTTGGGAAATGACTATTAATTTAATAAATGAATATGCAGAAATATTAATAAGTGCTCAAGGCACCATGGCAGTCCATAAAGGCTGAAGAGTGGAAAAAAAGGATAAATTCTAACGATAAAATCTCGAACAGTTAAACAAATCATGTTCTTGATATTTACTAGTTCAAGCATACGACGAATAAAGCTTAATATCAAGCAAAAGAACGATAAAAGCGTGTTTTTTTTTATAAGAGAAGCAAGATACAAGTGTTAAAATTGTGAAAGTGTATTTTCTAGAAAGTATATTAATTTTTATGCTATTTTATCATGAGTGATGTAATAAGGTTCCACTTGTAAGTTTGTGTGGTAGGAAGTTGTAAAACTACTAGGTGGTTAGTAGTTATAGTTACAAGTAGGTAGTTATTGTAGGAAATATGGTTGTAAAAACCTCTATTTAAAGAGAGGTATATGGTGAGAAAATTAGGTCACATGTTGAAGGTTAATCTTGAGTATCAAGATTGTAATGCCTTTGTGTACCCTGGGCTTAATCTTGGGTGTCAAGATTAACTTTGTGTACCTCAAGATTAATCTGGGGCACATAAGGTTAATCTTGTGTACCTCATATTTTCTTAGTGAATGTTAGTTTTCTTCCACCTCTTCTTGGTTGTTTTTCTTCTTTTTAATTGAGAAGCGGATTGTTCCGATGTTGTGGCATCCATCTTTCTCTACAAAAGGGATCCAGTTTGAGAATCATCCCGATCAATTATACATAAACTACCAATAGAAACTAGAAAAAACCAAGCCAACTAACTAAATCCAAAATTTCTCAGTTCTATACTTGAGAAAAATTCAAACTTCCGCATAATAGAAATACAAATCAGAACATAGAAATGAATTAATGGAAATTTTATAATTCTTTCCACAGGATTGAAGTAACGTCAGCTCTAGGGTTACTCAGTGTTAAAGTCCTCAAAAGGAAAATGGACAAAAAGACAGAGAAAAAAATCACAAAAAGAAAAGTGAAACAACAAGAGGGGTTTACAATATTTAAAATGAATAGGCCATAACTACAAGAAATAATCAATTCGTAAGAGAGAGAAAAAACCCAAAAAGATAAATTAAGCAAATAATAGTAAAATGAGTTACATAAACGAAATTCAGGTAGAGAAAAGAAAACCCATTTTCGAAAAAGATGAAAATGAACCAAAAAGGGGAAATAGCAATGAAAAACCAAAACTACAACAAACCATCAACCTGAAACACAGAAGATCAATCTAAAATATTATCCCCATCAATAAATAAATAAAAGACCAGCCTAAAGACTCCAAACTACTTTCAATCAAGCAATATGAATACATCTACAGAAGCCACAATAGAACCGACAATTCCTGTGCCCAAATAAAAATTTACAAATTGAATAACACAAACAAACAGCAAAAATTAAAGAAAAAAGACTCACCTCAGGTCCTCCATTCTCATGGATTCTAATGGCTTTAACCATGGTAGCAAATGCTTTCACTTGTCTAGAAGCTCTAACGAGAGATGGACACTTCTGGGTCTTTGGAAACAAATCAGGCTTAAATCGACCACCAAAAGTGACTGGGTTCTCAAAATGATAAAATTTCCTTATGCCCAACATCATCCTTTCATACCAAAAAGTTGAATGAATGCAATACTACAGTCTAGACTCTGGAGCTTCCTTTTTAGAGTGAGTTTCCAGTTTTGGCCTTGAAAGGGTTCCAGCTTTCTAGGGTTTATATCCCGGGTGGGGTTTGTATAGAGCCGAGGCTGTAAACAATCAAAGTAGAGCGCACTTTCAAATAGTGTCAAGAAATGTGGTTTCAAACTTTTAATGCTAAAAATCTTTGTGATAGTCTTAAAATATATTTCCATCTCTACTTATAAACTTTAAAGCTTTAGAAATAACGTAGATTGAGAGTATCTATGAAAACTTGAAAATATTAAAAATTGTCAATCCAAAAATACACTACAAGATGCCCTACTTCCATAATTTGAAATCTATTTTTTTCTTATCTTCATGCATCTTGATGTCGAGATGACCAATTTGAAGATATTTGATCATCAAAACAACCTTTGCTAGTGAAATTTTTGAGATGGGCTCTAATTTGATTGTTTAGAGCCTTCGTACTATATAAACTTTTTCCTTATATCCCATCAAATTATTACATGGCGTTTTTGGTTTGCACAATGAGGTAAACTTCCAAACTATCTTAAGGTACAAGTTTCATGTTGAAAATTTTTAGAAGGATCTTTCTATGCTGCCAAGCCCGCATATGTGGAAATGTGGACCTCTTAATAAATCTATTTTTGAAATGGATTTTTTAACTTAATTTTTAAGGACATGTAATAGTTGAAATGGAGATCATGAATATGAATAAATAAATAAATTTAAAATTTAGTAATAATAATTTTAGTAAAAAAACATTTGGACCATTAGTTGCTATTGTTTTTAGATGGAACACCTACTTGCATCTATCTTTAAGATAGATGCTTTACCCTTTTTGGACCGCATATGTAGTCATGTGGTCCAGCCCGCATGAAACAATTTTCCTTTTTAGAATGGTTTGAGATTCTATTTTCATCTATGATTATAAAATCATGTTCTGAAAATAGTTCAAATTAAGCACATCTATAAACACATGAAAATCTTGAAAATGGATGGTCTAGGTAATGTGTTGCAAGATGCACTATTTTTTGGACTTTAATTTACTTTTTCATATTTATATATCTTGATGTCGAAATGATCAAATAAATCATTTTCCAATGTCCAAATAACTTTTTTCGATGGATTTTTGAGGTGCACCTTAATTTTGTATTTTACGTTGTCAACCTTCTATAAACATTTTCTTTTTAAAGAATGGCCATAATAGTTTTAATGACCTTATAAAGCTAAAACTCTCTAGAGTTTAACTAAGTAATTATACAATAAGGAGTTATTTATCTTTATTACAAGGAGGTCACAATTACTATTATCTATTAGATTTCACATTGGAAGACTTGGGGTGCATTACAAAGTTTGAATTTCTCTTTTAAATTTTGAGTCTAGTTAATGACACTCCTACAACTACCCGATTTGAAATTTGACAGACATAAGTAATTGTGACCTCCTTGAATAAAAAATAAATAGCCTTGTTGTATACTTTCCTTTAATTAAACATTGTTGTAGGCTTAAATTCTGAACTAAAATATAAAATAAGGTTATATATCTTTGGTACAAGGAAGTTGTAATTACTAGTGATTGTTACATCTAAAATCAAATAGTTGGGGATCTACTATTGATCAAGCTCAAAGTTTAAAAGAAAATTTTCAATCTTTGAAACACATCCTAAGATTTATAATCTAACATCTAACAATTTAGAGTGATTATGACATCTTTGTACGGAATGAAAATGGTTATAGCATACAATACCAATTCGGGATTTTATAATATGACACTAGTTATCCTTGTTGCAAATAAGTCACAATTTCTCCTGGCCATTGGATGTAAAAATGAATAGATTGGGAGTATGTCATAGAGTTTGAGATTGAGTTATTTTTAAAACTTTGAGTCTAGTCAATAACACTCCCACACCTACTAGATTTGAAATTTACTATACAATAGTGACTGTGACGTTCTTGTATTAAAAGTAAATGCTCTCTTCATATACCTTTCTAGTTCTAATCATTTATGTCCATCTCTATAAATATTTATTTCTCTTTGAGAATATAAGATCTAGAAGGCTGCTTAAGAAAAAAAAGGAGAATGCTTGATCTCTTTCAGGTTCATTCCCAAAGGACTCTCTCTCTCCACTCTCTATCATGTTTGTCAAAATGCATGAGAATAACATATAAGAAAATTGCTTCATGTGAGCTGGACCTCATATTTTAGAAAAGACAATTGAAACTTACGGTCTAAATGTTTTCTCAATAAAATTATTATTTCTAGTTTTAAAATTTTATTTATTTTTCATATTCATGATCTCCTTGTTAAAGATTATGTGCCCTTAAATATTAAGTCCAAAAATCCATCTCAAAAATAGATTTTTAAAGAGGTGACTCATTTCTACATGGACTCATAGAAACCGTGTCCTAGCATCTCTCTCTCTGGTTTGCACATAAATTGTATGGCCTTGAGGGGTTTCTAACTCTCTGTCCCCTGTTAACCCATGAGTGATACATAGAGACGAGCACCTAGAATATAAATGTTTATATAATGCATCGATGTTACATTACAGAGATGGACCTCAAAAATCCACCATAAATTTGTTCTTCTTGTTGAGAATAAAACACCAAGGTTTGATAAAAATAAGGGAAAGAAAAATAGTGCAGAAAAATAAAAAAATAAAAAAATAAAAGCACAAATATTTATGTGGTTTAGTAAGTTGCATACGTCCACAGGACAGCAAAGTTCTCTTTCACTAATCATAAAAACACCATAAAAGCACGAAGAATACAAGGGATTACAAGATCTCTCTCTCTCCCAAGCTCTAAAATAGAGTCTTTCTCTGTCAAGAATACCCACCCAAAAAGACTAAAGAACTAACCATTCTCTTTTGCATAATTCTTCCAAATGTTTTCTCTCTGTAAAAAGACAACTTATATAGAGAAGAAAGCCCAAATGTCCATCAGGTGATAGCCCTCTCATCCCCATTCCTATTTTTTTGGAGTGAGGAAGTTTATCTCTCTATGAGATCACGTGCCACTCGTTATCAAAGAAGGATTATTCCTCATCCCTTATTACTTGGATTCACTAATATTATGGAAATAGGCTTCACGTATCCAATATTCTCTCACTTGAACACATGTTTCTATTCGGACTAATTTGCATAAAAAATTATTATACACCAGTTCCAAATCATCAAGTAACCACAAGCCTCGAAGAAGTTATGCACTAAGTGAACTTCCCCTTCTTAATGGGCTTAGTCAATATATATGCTAGATTGTCATCAATATGAATTTTTTACAATAATTTTTTTTCGTATTCAACGACATCACAAATAAAGTGATACTCATCAATATGTTTAGTCCTATCATGGAATATTGGATTCCTTGTTAGAAACAAGGCACTCTGGTTATCACAGTGAAGCTGAATACCTTATTGCACAACTCGGAACTCACCAAGTAACATGTTTAGCTACATGAGTAAGTAATATATACTCAGCCTCTGTAGAAGACAATGCCAGCATAGACTATAACCTTGATAACCAACTAACTCCACTACCTCTTAAAGAAAAAATATATCCGGTAGTAAACCTTCTTTTATCCAAGTCACCTGCAATGTTCGCATCGACATAACCAGTGAATTCAAATCCATTTCACTATAACAAATACCGGCATCCCAAGTTCCCTTCAAATACCGAATGATCTATGTTATAGCGGTCCAGTGATCATGGCCAGAATTTGCCATATATCTGCTCACAATTGCCACTGCTTGTGCTATGTCATGTCTGATGCTAACCGTAGCAAACATGAGGCTCCCTACTACAAATGAATACATTACTCGAGACATTTGCGTCTTCTCTGCTTCGGTGTTAGGACATTTTTTCGAAAACAACTTCATATGCATAGGTAATGGGGTACTAATTGGTTTGGCATTCTGCATATTAAAGCACAGCAGAACCCTCTACACATAACTCTTCTGAGTTAATCGGATTTTCTTGTTCTTTCTATCTCTAAGTACACTCATCCCAAGGATTCGGTTAACGACTCCCAATTATTTCATCTAAAATTTCATAGCCATCTGAGCTTTAAGTGTTGCAATATTCTCCTTGTTTGGTTCTGCAACAATCATTTCATCGACATATAACAACAAGATAATAAAGCTTCCATCACCACAACCATGAAAATAGGCACAATGGTCAGCTTTACATCTACAAAAATTCAAGCTTAACATGAAAGAGTCAAATCGTTTGTACCAACACCTCAATGCCTGCTTCAACTCGTACAATGATTTATTGAGCCTACAAACCAAATTCTCTTTACCTTCCTCAATGAAACCCTCAGGTTGGGCTAAATAAATTTCCTCTTTTAAGTCACCATGTAAAAATGCCGCTTTCACTTCAAATAGTTCCAACTCTAACTAAAAAACAGCAGCCATAGCAAAACAATTTTAATAGTGGACATGCGTACAACAAGAGAAAAAATCTCGTCAAAATGAATAACGAATTTCTGAGCATAACCTTTCACAACAAATCGAGCTCTGTATCTTTCAATAATAACATCAAGACATTTCTTCTTCTTGAAGACTTACCTGCAACCAATTGCCTTTCCATAGATGCTCTCCATTGACCGGCTTCACCAACCTTACATGCCTCACGAAAAGAAACGGGGTCACCGTCCTCTGTTAGGCAAGCATAGGACAAGACATAATTGTTAAGCCTCACATTAGTCTTTTTAGGTTTACTGATCTTCTTAATTCAAGATCACTTAAAAATTATTCAATCTCTTGGACAATTTCAGGTTTTTGGTCATATCGGCTTACTATAACCTTGTGGTCAGTAGGATCCCATAATCCGTACCCATTTATACCATCAGTATAGCCAAGAAAAATACACTTTTTGGATTTTTCATCAAACTTAGTTCTTTTCTCCTTTGGAATTAAAGAATATACATCACAACCAAAAACATGAAAAAAATAATAATCAATGGGTTTATCTATCCAAACATCTTCTGGTGTCTTGTAGTTGATAGCAAAACTGGAGACCTATTGATTCTGAAACAAGCTGTACAGATAGCTTCTGCTCATAAACATTGCTCTAACTTGGTAGCACTCAACATACACCTGGCACATTCCATCATGATATGATTCATCTTCTCAGCAACACTATTTTGGTGAGGGGTTCCAAGAACTGTCAACTGCTTAGCAATCCCATGCTCATTATGAAAATTATTAAACTCAACAAAACAAAATTCTCCCCCATTATTAGTTCTTAGACACTTGATGCTCTTGCCTTTTTTATTTTCTACCAAGGCCTTAAACTTTTGGAAATAACTTAAGGCACCTGATTTCTTTTTCAGCACATAAACTCACACTTTTCTTGAAAAATCATCAATAAAAGTGACAAATATGCAGCACCCCCCATAAAAACAACAAGTGATTCCCATTTGTCCGAATGAATCAATTCCAAAAAATTCATACTTTTAGCAGTGGATACAGTAAATCACAATTTGTTATGTTTTCCAAATAAGCATGACTCACAAAAATCTAAATTAAAATATTCTAAATCAGGGATAAGGTTTTCATCGAGAAGTGCATTGAGTTCGCGCTCACTCATACGACCCAAACGTGCATGTCACTTCATGACATATTTTTTCACCTATAAACTTGAAATCTTGCTCATCAAATTTTTCCAATAACAAGAGACTTCTTCTGAAACTATAAACATGTCTGACACCCGGAATGGTGCATATGCCTCCATTGAACATCTTAATTCTTACATCTCCAACTCTCACTATTTTACATGAGTCATTATTTCCCATGTAAGCAATACCTCCATCATATGGTTGGTACCTATGGAACCAATCCCTATGTAGATTTATGTGAAATGATGCACCTAAATCAAGTAGCCAATATTGCAAAACTCCATCTCTATCCACAAACAAACCTTCCCCATCTTCAGAAAAGTCAACATATTCTACTAGATTTCCTTGAGATCCACATGAACTAGGCTTCTCATTAGTACCAGAAATAGGGGCTTCCTGGTTCCCTTTCTGTGCCTTACAATCTTTCCTTATGTGGCCTAACTTTCCAGAGCTCCAACAATCAACTTTCTTACACCATCTTGATTTGGATCTTGACTTATCTCTACCCGTTCATTCTCTCAATTAATCTTCTCCATGCTACAAATACATTCCCAGAGGAATCCTGACCAGACTTTTGCCTAGACTGATATGTCAGAAATGTTGAAACAATGGAATCAAAATTGAGATATTTTACACTACTGAGATTCATAATTAATCTATCCTAAGATTCTGGCATAGAACAAAATAAAATAGTTGTTTTGTCTTCTTCATCAATCTTTACATCCAGCGACATCAACTTGCTAATCAAGGCATTAAACTCATTTAAGTGCCCTTGCAAAGATGCGCCATTACTCATCTTGAGATTGTAAAATTTTCGACAAAGAAAATTTTATTAAGAAGAGACATACCTTCATAAGTATTTTTCAGCCTGTCCCATAAATCTTTCGCGGTGGTTTCTGATGAGACATTGAATAAAACGGACTCAAGCATCAAGAAAATATCCTCCCTGGCCAATTCATCATTCTCATCAAATTCCTCATCATCCATCGTTTCCGATATATTTTCTTGCATTTTAAAGCCACTACACAACCATCTTTCACCAACACCGCATGCATATTTAATTTACAGGTTGAGAAATCTAAACCATCAAATTTTGGAATTTTATATCGGGTTGAACTTCTTCTCATCATCTTCAAATATCTGCAATCTAACCT
This sequence comes from Amborella trichopoda, assembly GCF_000471905.2. The sequence goes on from NW_006497475.1 coordinate 571,924, forward strand.
TATGCCCAATAAGGATCTCAAACAACCATGATTTGTTGAGGATAAAAAACCAAAGTTTGACAAAAATAATAGAAAGACAAATAGTGTAGAAGAATAAAAGACCCGAAACACAAAGATTTATGTGGTTCAACAAGTTGCCTACATCCACGGGGCAGCAAAGTTCTCTTCCACTAATCAAAAAAATACTATGCAAGCACCGAGAATACTAGTGATTACAAGTTCTCTTTATGAAACCCTAAAACAATGTCCTTCTCTCTCAGTAATACCCACCCAAAAGGACTAAAGAACTAACCATTTTCTCTTGCATAATTCTTCTAAGTCTCTCTCTTTATAAAGACAACTTATATAAAGAAGAAAGTCCAAGAGTCCATCACGCAATAGCCCTCTCATCTCCATTTGTCCTTTAACTAGATTTCCTAAATCTAATAGGCCTTACGAAAGATATCATTATCCTCAAATGAATCACGTGCCCATCTCTCTTCCAATCTTTTTGGAGTGAAGAAGTTTATCTCTCTGAGATTAAGTGCCACTCTTTATCAAATCATGAATCTCCTTCATCCCTTATTACTTTGGATTCACATCCCACACAATAAGGAATACAATATCAAGTAAGTCTCATCCGCCAAAATAGGAAATCTCATAATATTGTGGAACTAGACTTCGCTTCACATATCAAACGTATCTAACACTATAAACTTTCGAATTGATCATCTCAACTTTGAGATGTAAAGGTATGGCAAAAAAAAAAAAAGTCTAAAAAATCGTGAACAAATTTTATAAATGTTATTTAAAAGATCCATTTCAAGATTTTTAAGCATTTATAGATCTACTCAATCTATACTATATTTGAATCTTTACATTTTATAACCAAATGTAAAATATATATTCAAGCCATCGCAATAATTTTTGGCACCAAAACTACGCCCTTTGACAAAGTTTAGAGGTGTGCCTTACTTTGATGGTTTAAAGTTAACAGCTCATACAAACCGCTCCTTTTTATTAATTATTTCCATTAGCATATAGGCGTACACCAATTCGTCACACTTACTCCCTTGGACAAAACTCTATTCAAGAGTATTGCAAGGAGCTCACATTTCGGATGTAACCTCTTCAACTAGTGAAGGACTTTAAAAGTAAAAAATCAAAAATAAAAAAAATAAAAAAGCTTTTGTTGATTTTTTGTAAAAAAAGGCACTGTATATTATGATATTATTTATCTTTGTTACAAGGAAGTCACAATTATTTGTAACCATTAGATATTAAATTGGATGACTTGGTGGTTTGAGATTTTTTTATTCTTTTGGACTTTGAGTCTAGTTAATGACACTCTTACAACAGCCTGATTTGAAATCTGATGGACGAGAATGATTGTAACCTCCTTATATTATAAGTAAATGATTTATTTTTATACTTTTCTTTAAGCATAACTTTTGAAGATTGTACAGATATAGAAAATAACCAATCAAATTATCATTATGATTGACGTCCAAAAACATATCTCTCTCTCAAAATACTTCAAATGCACAAAAACGAAATACAAGAAGTTCCTATTGTATCTCAAAATATTTCAAATGCACCAGAAAAAAAAAAACAAAAACAAAAACAAAAAGGGCCTATTGATATGGTTCTAATCCTGAGGAGGTTGTGGCAAAGATATTTAAAGAAAGCAAACCTCCCTTGTCTTTCAAGTAAAAAGTAACTCCTCTTATAAAATACATATAAGAAAGAAAGGAATAGTGTGTGTCTATGCAAAGCTAGTTTGTATCATCAAACTGGTATTGCAATTAAGGAAAAGTATTTTACAACGGGAAATGTTTATATACTTCCCCTATAGCATAGAAGATCTATGTTTCTTCTATCATCTAGCCGTTCAATTTAATCAAGAGAGCCACTCACCGTTTGATCTTAGATCCAACGTCTCAAAGTATTTTATTTTTAGTTTTTTTTTTATACAAATTGTATGAATATGAAATTTGGTAAGTGTCATATTCTCATTGGGGTATAAAAAATATTAAAAATAATTTTTCTATAAAATATAATGACCAAAATACCCCTTGAATATTTAAAGGGTATTTTGATCATTTTATTTTATTGGAAATATTTTTTTTATATTTTTTTGCTAGTGTGAGTTTAATAGAAGATTGGATGTACAAAATTTGGTATCAAAATAGTTTATAGAAAAAATTAAAAATAAAATAGTGTAGAGACATGACATTATTGGGGCAATCTTAACCCTTCATTTAAAATAGACGGTTGGATAAGGGGAAGTATATAAGTTTTATGTTGTAGGGGAAGCATAGAAAGCTTGCCTTGGAAAATTGTTTCAGGTAGGTTGGACCGCATTTTTACAATATGCGGTCCAAAGATATAAAGCATCCATCTTAAAGATGGATGCAACTAGGTTGTCCATCTAAAAACAAGTGTGACTAACTGTCCAAATGTTTTCTTAATTAAGGGTGCGGTTTGTATAGAGCCAAGGCTCTAAACAATCAAGTTAGAGCCCACCTTCAAATAGTGTCTCATAAATGTGGTTTCAATACTAGAAATCTTTATGATAGTGTTAAAAGCTATTTTCATAGTTAGTTATAAGATTTAAAGCTTAAAAAATAATGCAGATCAAGTAGATCTATGAAAACTTGAAAATATTAAAAATTGACGGTCCAAATACACGTTACAAGATGCACTATTTTGAAAACTTGAAATCTATTTTTTTTCTCATGTCCATGTATCTTGATGTCGAGATGGTCAATTTGAGGATATTTGGGCATCAAAATAACCTCTTCTAATAAATTTTTTGAGGTAGGCTCTAATTTGATTATTTAGATCTTCGGCTCTATATAAACTTTTCCCTATAATTAATATTTCTAGTTTTCAATTTTTTATTTATTTTTTCATATTCATGTTCTCCATATTAAAGATTATATATTCTCTAAAAATTAGGATCAAATTACATTTAAAAAATATATTTATTGCCAAGTCTGTATTTCTACATTATGGGCTAGCCGCATAGAAACCGTGTCCTCAATATAATTAGTTTCCTCAATAACGATGAATATGAGGAAGATTAAGGACCTCTCGTAATAGTTATCTATATTAGAATCCCATGTCTAGAGTTGAATATTCTTAGTTAAAAAAAAAAAACCAAAAAAAAAAATACTTAGGAAATAGTTAGTAATTATCTTGTATAATACAACATTGTTTATTACACAAAGGTCAAAATCACTCTGGATCGTCAGATGTCAAATCCAACTGTTGGAGTTATGTAACAAAATTTAATAAACTTTTTTTTGAACTTTGAGCCCAATCAATAGGACATTCTTAGCCCCTCAATTTTAAATATTTCAATCATAAGTGATTATGACCATTTTGTACCAAAAATAAATAATCTTTTTATATAAATGAGTAGATATGCTCTAGTCTAAAACAAAATGGAAGGAATCAAGTTGGGTTCTTCCATGGTAACTCTTTCTTTAACGTTTTTTTTTTTTTTCTATAGCAACTCACATTTTAGACCTTTTACCATAGAGGAAAAACTTTCCAATAGCATCAATAGCTTATCATAGTCACCAATTATGAGGAAAAAGTTTATATAAGGTTGTAACCTTAAAATGTAGAATTACATAGGCATATCAAAAATCCATCGGAAAAGGTTGTTTAAATATTTAAAAACCATCTAATTGATCATCTCGACATCGAGATATATGAATATGAAAAAAAAAAAAGATTTTGAGTCCTAGAAATAGTACATCTTGCAACATATTATCTAAGACCGTTCATTTTCAAGATTTTCATATGTTTATCGATCTACTTGATTTTAACCATTTTTGGAGTTTTAAAATTTATAATTAGAGATGAAAATAGATTTTAAGATAATCCTAAGAATGTTTTTGACCAAAATTACATGTTATGATAGAATTTGGAAGTGCACCTTAATTAGATTGTTTAAGGTTGCAACCTTATAGAAACCACACCCATTATGAAAAGAGTGTGGTTTATATAAGGTTGCAACCTTAAACAATGCAATTAAGGCGCACCTCTAAAGTTTATCATAACATGTAATTTTGATGCAATAAATTATTAAGATTATCTGAAAATCTATTTTCATATATAATTATAAAAATTTAAACTTCAAAAATAGCTAAAATCAAGTAGAATTATAAACATATGAAAATCTTGAAAATGGACGGCCTAGATAATGTTTTACAAAATATACTATTTCTGGGACTCAAAATATTTTTTCTTTTCATATTCATATATTTCGATATCAAAATGATCAATCAGAGGGTTTTTCAACATCAAAACAACATTTTCTGATGGATTTTTGAGGTGGATATGTAATTCTACATTTTATGGTTGCAACCTCATATAAACTTTTTCCTTATGAAAATAGCTATATTCATAGGTCCCTAAGCATTAAACCTAACATTAACCCCAATTAACCTGAAACCTAGGCATTTAATACTTAAAGCCCTAGGGACTACACTAGCCATATGCACCCTACAACACCTTCAATCATGGACCATACTCCCTAAAGAGCATTGAAAATATATTGAGAATCATCAAATCCCACCTAAAGAGGCAAATTTTGACGCATAAGAGGGAGGAGAATCAAGAAATTAGTCCCATACCTGAGAACACATTGAAATCCCGCCAGACTACCAGAAATCAGGTCAGGAACTGACAATGCCGAAAAATAAGGCATGGCAGTTTTAGCAATGCGATATGCGTCACTAGCAATGTACACCGCATCGTTATAGTTTGATGGTCCAGATCAAGAAAATATTTGTCTATAAATACATTATTTCTTAGTGCTCTAGGGTTGAATTCTAGTCACTAAGACTGAACCTCAGACTCCTAGAAACCCTAACTTTCATACCCTAAGTTAAGCACTCAATGTAGAGCATTTTCCCTGTAACTTCAGGCCCATCTCCCAGCCATATCAATCACACAACTTTGAAAGAACCTTGACCCCCATGCCTAGAAGCATAGAACTTCAGGACCTCTCTTTTCACTCCAGCCATTTTCTCAAGAAAGAGAAGGCAATTATATAGAAAGCAGTCTGACCCGAACTCTTAGTACCAGGCCCATTGGCATGAATAAAAGCCCCCTTCTTCCCTTCACCTTATAGTTTATATTTATTATTTTATTTCTATTTATTCTACATTTTGAACACCCGACACAGCAGACAAATCATCAAGGGATTAGGGGTGGCAACAGATTAGGTCAGGTCCGGATCCGTATCCAAAAAAATGATATGGGACCCAGACCCAGACCTGGACCCGAAAAGTGTTCGGGTCAAAGATTTAGACCCGGATCTGACCCGCAGGTCCAATTTTTGGACCCATACCCGGACCTTGATCGGGTTTACCACTCAGGTACCGGGTCGGGGTCTGGGTCCATTGTCACCCCAACAAGGAAGCTTTTTTGAAGCCGAAGAATAGCAAGAGGGGCACTCCTCAGTCTTCAGTTGGTATCCCCGGGTTGGACGGAGTGGAACGAGGCGCCCGAAGGTGAGCTTGAGCTATCGAATAGCTCAGCTTTAGACTGATGGCCCTTGTTGAGCTCACGTGGATGGGCTGCCGGCCCTACTACCAGACGGAGCTCAGTACCGGCCGATGGGTTGTGACTCAAAAGGACCCTACTCTTCATTTATTTGTTTAATATAATTAGTAAAAAATAAAAAAGAGATATGAAAAGCTTTCCCAAGACTTTCACTATAAACAAATGTGAACCACACCGCCAAGTCCTTTGGCCTAAAACATATTGGCAACCATGACCCTTGCTCTAGAGCCAAGCTCCCATTCTATAGTTGGTACAAAATTGCTACATCTGAGCTGTTCTTTTTAAAGGGAAATTAACTACTTCTGAACTGTGTTAATTAAGAAAATGTCAAGAAAATTTTTCAAATTTATGCTCATGTCTTTTTCTCCCTTTTTTAATATTTTCCAAAATGCCCTTAAATTGGAACTTCAAGTTCCGAGCCAACTTATTTGTCATTTTGGCTTTTTTGTTATAACCCACAATTCACCAAAAAAGTAATGTCCAAACAGCCCACTTACAAATATAATTCATAAGCAGTTCATAATTCCAACTTTCGAACTACAATTTTCACAAAATAAAAAGAGGCTTAGAACCTACACTTTTGAATGCAAGAAAACAAACCAGTTCAGAACTAGGAAATCCAAACCGAGAGCATTCTAAAAAAAGAAAAAAAAAAATGGACCCAGGCAATTTTTGTTAAATTTTAGCAGTATTTGTTAAAATTTCAGTTCAGAACTTAGAGTTATAACCCACAATTCACCAAAAAAATAATGTCCAAACTGCCCACTTACAAAATAAAACATAAGCAGTTCATAATTCCAACTTTCAAACTACAATTTTCACAAAATAAAAAGAGGTTTAGAACCTACACTTTTGAATACAAGAAAATAAAACAGTTCGGAACTAGGAATTCCAAACTGAGGGCATTCTAAAAAAAGAAGGAAAAAAATGGACATGAGCGTGAAAATGGAAAATCACCAAACATGTTTCAATACGACAAAAATACAGAAATATTAATTTTAATTCTCTATTTAAAAATATTAAATAAAAGTGGAACTATGAAGTAGAGGTGAAATGCATCATATTTTCATCTCTTTGGACGCTCTTTCTAATGCATTGTTTGTTTGTTTTTTCAAAAGGGAAAATATAGAATGAGACCATTTACCTTTGTTAATTAATCATGACCATTGGATGTGAAATTAGATGGCTGCAATTATTCAATTGACTAACCTCAAACTTCAAAAGAAATTTTCTCGAACTTTGTTACACATCCAAATTATCAAATTTCACATCGGATGGTTGTAAGTAATTGTGACCACTTTTTATCAAAGGTAAATGATCTCGTTGTATTTAATCCCAAATGAAAAGATCGGATGGTTGTAAGTAATTGTGACCACTTTTTATCAAAGGTAAATGATCTCGTTGTATTCAATCCCAAATGAAAAAATGAAAAATTTTTGTGAGAAAAAATTATCACTACCCTGTCAATTACAATTTTTTGAGAAATGTTTTAATGAAAATAGTTTAATATGTTAAAGATATTAAACTATATATATATATATATATATATATATATATATATATAGTAGTAGTTATTATTTCTTTCTTTTCGTTCGTTACGTACCTACCGTGTGCGTACGTCTCTACGTATAAACGTAGTTAATTAAACGTACGGTTACGAACGTAGTAA
>NW_006497475.1:597603-629197 GCF_000471905.2 Amborella trichopoda
GGGTGGGGGAGGGTCGTTATAGTAATATATTCTATATATATATATATATATATATATATATATATGAATTTGAACATACGTAAAATAATTTGAAAGATAGTAACACAAAAAAAAATCTGCAAAAAAAGAAAACTGAAGCTTACAAGTATAAGCACCAATAATTGTCAAAATGGATGGAGAGTTTTGCAAAGAGAGAAAGTAGATGGTATGAATAGTTGAGAGTAGGAGAGTAGAGCGAGGATGAGAAGAGAGTGAGAAAATGAGGGGTTCGGATCCCTTTGTATATAGAGGGATTGGAAACCTTGCTACGAAGCATCTTTTTAAATAGAGTAGGAGACACAGCTGTTCAAATCGAGAGATATGAATAAGAAGTGATAGAGCCATGAGAGATGGGAGAGATGCATGTGAAATGAGAGATAGAAGAGTTTTAAAGTTCCAAATTTTGAGAGAGAAAAAAAAAATAGAAATTAAAAAAAAGAGAGATAAATTTTAGGCATGGGGACTGAGAGATGGATGGTTTGGAAGAGTTTTAAAGTTCCAAATTTTGAGAGAGAAAAAAATTAGAAATTATAAAAAAGAGAGATAAATTTTAGGCATGGGGAGTGCGAGATGGATGGTTTGGAGGGGTATGAAAGAAAAAGAGAGAAATTTTAGGGATGGGGAGGGATGTATGTACTTTTTGGTTAAAAGATGTGTTAATATTATAGAGAGAGATAACGTGTGTGGAAAAAATAAGGGGAACTTCTCTCGCTTAATATATAATAGATAGATAGAAAAAAATAGATATTATTTATATAACATTTTTGATAGGACCTGCAAAACAAGTACATTTTGTTGGTATCAATTAAATGGAACTTGGAATACAAATCCAATTTGAAAACAACCATAAGAAATACTTGTACAAAACAAAAAAATGTGAAAAAAGTTTGAGGGGGTGTTTTACAACTAAAGGCTGGAGTCATAATTGAGAATTTACGACTATGAAAACTATGGCATAGTTAATTACTAAAAGCCCAACTTCCAGTATTGTAACACTTTCATGTAATAAATAGAAAGTGTTGCACTATTGGAATTTGTGGTTTCATATGGTTTCGAAAATAGAGTAAATTTATGTTGAAATTTGAAGCTGTTGTTTCCATGCTACACCGAAGAGGGACACAACTTTCAAAATTAGTAGCCCCCAATCAAACACGCCACCGTAGTTTGAAAGTTTTAAGTTGCTAGTAATGGACAATACTGCGTTTGATTACAAGGATTTTGGAAAATTGTGGAATTTCGTAAACCCATAGATCTACAACTTAGTCAGTTTTAACCATTTACCAAAGTATTAATTGATGATAAGGCAATATTTCTTAAATGAAATAGATTCTGAATTCTGAGTCATCTATAATAGGCCTAACAATTGGAATGACTAGTCTAAATAAAATTACTAATAAATATCATTTTTGAGACACAATATTTATCTTCAATATTTATTTTCTCTTTCAAATTCCTTAGATAATAACCCACAAAATTTGTCACGGCTTGAAAATCAATAATTCTCCCCAGTTATGAAATTTAATTTTTAAAAAAATTAAAGATCCAACATATCTAAAAAAACTTTAAAATAAATAATTCAAATAAATTAGTTACAAGATATACTATTTTTAAAACTTAAATTATTTTTATCTATATCCATTCATCTCAAAGTTAAGATGATCAATTAGAGGGTTCTTCACTACCGGATAGGGATGGCAATGGACCTAGACCCAACGTCCGAACCCAACCTGGGTTGGGGGATGGGTCCAACAATTGGACTCGGTGCGTTGGGCATGGGTCCAAATGTTGAACTCGAATACTATTCGGGCCCGGGTCCATATGGCCCGACCCCTAATAGTGTTAATATATATATAATATTTAATATAAAATATTTAAATAAATGGTTGTATATTTTTAGTTATAATATTTAAATAACTACGGTTTATATAGAGCCGAGGCTCAAAACAATCAAAATAAAGCTCACATTTAAATATTATCGAGAAATGTGGTTTCAATACTGAAACTTTAAAATATATTTTTATCTTTATTTATGAAATTTAAAGCTTCAAAAATAGTGTAGATCGAGTAGATCTATGAAAACTTGAAAATTGATGGTCCAAAAAATATGCTACAAGATGCACTATTTTCAAAATTTTAAATCCATTTTATTTTCTCGTATTTATTTGAGGATATGCATCTTGATGTCGAGAAAATTGACGGTCCAAAAAATATCTATGCATCTTGATGTCGAGATGATCAATTTGTGGATATTTGAGCATCTAAACAACCTCTTTTAGTAAAATTTTTGAGGTAGTTTATATAGAGCTGAGGCTCTAAACAATCAAATTAGAGCCTACCTCAAATATTTCACTAAAAGAGGTTGTTTTGATGTTTAAATATAGAGTCGAGGCTCTATATAAAAACTTTATATAGAGCCGAAGCTATAAACAATCAAATTAGAGCCTACCTCAAAAATTTCACTAGGAGATGTTGTTTTGATGCTCAAATATCTTCAAATTGATCATCTTGACATAAAAAAAAAAGATTTCAAGTATTGGAAATAGTGTATTTTGTAACGCATTTTTGGACCGTTAATTTTCAAGAGTTTCATAGATATATCGATCTACACTATTTTTAAAGCTTTTAAAATTTATAAATATAGATGAAAACATATTTTAAGGCTATCACAAATATTTTCAGTATTGAAACCATATTTCTCGATTCTATTTGAAAGTAGGTTCTAATTTGATTGTTTAGAGCATAGGCTTTATACCAACCGCACCCTTAAATAATACATGTATATATTTAATATAACATTAAAATATATTTAGATTAAAAAATATTTCAATATATATATTTTATTTTTGGCTCGGGTCCAATCGGGTTGAGTCCGGGTCCGATAACTTCGATTTGGGATCCTGATCCCATATTTTTTTCTGGTTCAGGTCTGGATCCGGCCGGACCCAACCCGATGCCACCTCTACGGTGCCGTAACGCTTCAACATGAATTTGAAATGCACCTTACTTGAATAGTATAAGGTCGAGATATCAATTTTTCCCCCAAAAAATTATTTTTCCCATAGAGAAAAGTTCGGGAAATTTATCTTACAACCTCCGAAAAATATATGCGTTACTGGAATTAACTGTAGTATTGTCTGTAAAAATGGCTCCTCTCTTCTCTGAGGTTCATTGTTAACAGGCTTTACTTCTTTCTTGATCAGAGCAATTCGCATTTCCTTCTACTTTCAAGGTATTTTCCTTCCATAAGCAATGTATTTTTTTTTTCCACCATGGCTCTCTGGTTTTTTATTGATAGTTGATTCATGGCGTCTACTTCTCTAGGTTATTCTGGGCTTGTAGATCTCTCTATCGATGCCCTGGGGTTATGCTACAATTTCTGCTTGTTTTATGCCATGGAGTATGCGAACCATTATGCCTTTGATCTGTTGAGGGTTTTTACGGGTACTCTTTATCTTGATGAAGGGTCATGGTTAGGTTTTTAGGATTTCAGTTGGAGATTATGTCTGGTTAGGGTTTTTGTGGATTACTGCATGTTGTTTGTATGTTGTTGTGGTTAGATATGTAATTTTGATCTACCTCTTCTAATGGAAACTGATCTATGATCTCCTGTCACCTGTCTACAGCTATTGGTTTTAAATCAAGTAATGCTGTTCCTTTTTCCCTGAAATTTCCTGTGATATTTAGAGAGTTTCATGTTATAAGTGATTCTGGTTAAGAAAATTGATAAAATCTGTTGTTGGTTTTTTTTATTTGTTGTTTGTTGTATTTGATTTGTCATTGGCTATTGAAGGAATGGATTGCTCATGGCTTAAGATTGGTTGAAGTTTTATTCTTAATTTTTCATGGAGTTTGTCATTTTCTATATATTGTCATTTTAGGGCTTGAGTGTTCTCGGTGGCAGTAGATTTTGGCTTTGTTTTGAAGTATCTGTTTTCTGTTGGGTTTTATTTGCATGGATTGCTTCTTATTTGCGAATCTCTAGGAAACTTGAAAATCTCAGTTGTTTGATCTCTATGTTGTATGTGTCCTTATCAAAGGAGTTTGCATATCTGATCCATGGTCTTGTAGCTGATGATCCATCCTCTTTCTTTTGTTATATTCCTTTTCAAGTTAAATTCTGAGCCAGGGGCTTAGAGAGAATGCTTTCTCGTTGTTGGAAGAGGATCTGTTTTTGTTTGATTGATTTGTAATCATGTCCACAATAGATTTGATTCACCCCCAACCCCCCCCGGGGCACCCCAACTGGAATGGTATGTTTTTATTGGATCAATGGTCTTCTTAGGTGATTTGGCTGTTTTCTGAATCCTGGAGTTTGGTTTTTGGTTTGATCTCTGATTTAGAAAGCAATATTTTCAGGGCTCAAGAAATGCGGAAGCATATCAGATTATTTTCAGAGTTAATCTTGTAATTGTATAAACTTCTAGTTAGTATCGCACCCATGTGTTAACTTAAAATAGAATCTTCAGCTTCCTAGTTGTTGAAAATGGCAAATTTTGTTAGATGAATAAAAGAAACGAGGTCACATTCAAAGGTCAAAGTTCAGTGGAACTCTCTCTTGTATTATTTATTCCTAGAAGGTCTATCCTATATAATTTAGTCCTGCATCAAGGGGTAGCAGAATTGACTCCATCTTGCTACTTTATATCTAGGTATAACCAGTACCATCCTCTCAAATCTCATGCTTCAATGTGGAAAAAAGAATCCTTTTAGAAACTATAAAAGTTCATATTTTATGAGTAACACAGAAGGTAGCAAGGGTGAGGACCTTAAACTTTCCCTTAACCTGTCTGATGCCCGGGTAAAGGAGCTAGGTTGTGCTAGGCAGGCAACCGATGTAAAACTTTGCCAAAACTTATCATGAATCTTGAACCTACTGTATCTTTTAAAATTAGTCGGACTAAGACAAAGTATATGGAATGCAAGTTTAGTAATAATAGGATTAGATATAAGGAAGTAGTTAAGATTGAAAGCTAGGAAATACCAAAACAAGCGCCCTTTCGATATCTTAGGTCAATAATCCAGGAAAATGCAAGGATTGAGGAAGATGTCACACATAGAATTAGAGTTGGGTGGGCAAAGTGGAGATGTGCAACTGGAATTTTATGTGATTGCCGTGTACCAATGAAGTTGAAAGGCAAGTTATATAGGACAGTTGCGAGACCAGCTTTGCTCTATGGGGCGAAATTTTGAGCAGTCAAAAAATAATATACCCATAGAAAATGAGTGTAGGGGAGATGAGGATGTTGAGATGGATGAGTTGCAAGACAAGAAGGGAACAAAATTCGAAAGGAGTATATTCAGGAAAATTTAAGTGTGACACCAATAGGCGATAAGATGAGAGAGAGTAGACTTACGTGGGCTAGCCATGTGTGGCGCAGACCCAGTACAACATCTGTTAGGAGGTGGGAGTTCAAATGGAATGCTCAAAAAAGGCAAGTGATAGGCCCAAAAGGACATGTTTGAAATTGGTGAGAAAAGATATGAGGAGCAGAATGGCGGACCAGGAATCGTGTAGCCGACTCCAATTAGTTGGGAAAAAGGTTCGATGATGATGATAGAAGGTAGCAAGGGGAAAAGAACATTTTTTTTTTTTTGTGGGGCCATTGAAAGATTTCCATATATGTAAATATAGATCTATTGTATTTCATAAATAAATATGTGAGAAGTTTTTTCTCTATGTAAATATGTCCATAGAAGAAGTGCTCGTTATTTTTTTGTATCATGGGCCAGGGGAACCAAATCCAGGTGTTGCTACTAGGGCTTTTCTTGCTCCAAAAAAATAAAAAAAAATCACATTTTTCCTTCAAAATATTTTATTATTTGGCTATTTAAAGTTTCTTCATAGTTGTCATGGTCATATCATCCTCATAAATTGATGCAGGGCAAAATTATTTTATTTTTAATTTTTATTCAATTTCTAAAGATATATATTTTTTATTTTAGTTTTAGGATTTATTTTTAGGATTTTTAATTTCTTTTAGGGATTCTAGGATTTGTTTTATATTTTTTTTACAAATCACTGTTTGCTCTTCAACAATACTGTTCATGGTTACTGTTCACAAGGGTAAAATTGTCATTATGAATTTTATGTTTAAGTTGGGACTTTTTGGGTCATTTTAATTATTGTATGGACATTTAGTGTCCTTGAATATTAAATAATATTATTTAAGAGGTGTTTGTGGCCTAGAGGGGTCATTCCATAAAATTTTCAAAATTGAAATTGAAAGATAAGCTTAGGCTTTTGGAACCCTAACTTGGGGTACAGAGGAAACCCTAGGTTTCTCGTAGTTATCGCTGGTGTTTCTTCTAGATTTTGTTGTTTTCAGCAAGTTTTTGCTGATAACCTGCCTAGGGTTTGTGATCTCGGCAAACCCATGGCAGTGAGAAGGGTCACTGCCAGAAGATATTTGTAGACCCACTTCGTGTTCCTAGAGATGAATAAATTGAGAAACTTAAAAGGCAAATTTAGCAGCTGAAGCAGCAATTTGCGAGCTTCAATAATGGGCAAGATGGTGATCTTTCAACCTAAGAGGATCTCAAGTACCACCTTTTCATCTCCTTGCTCCCCATGAAGAGTTGGACGAAGAGGAAAGTGATATATGCACTTATTATCAGTTATCAACATTGATAGATATTGATATACATACTGTTGTTACCAGTGTTTATAGACATTGATTTGCTACAATTATATGTGTGTCTAGCGGCACTGATATGTATTGATACATATACATTGTTATTATGTACAACCATAATAAACCTGTCATCAAACACTTAAAAAAAAAAAAAACTGTCATCAAGGACTGATATATACAACTATTAGTGCAAATAGTTAGCAATAATATAAACATTAGCATATTCAAGCATATGCATATACAATTTTGTCTGAGCTTCTCATTTTGATGACGTTGACCAAAATATATGACCTAGTTCACTTGTTTATTAAGTCTTCCTTTCATACAACATTTCTTTTTTATTTCCTTATGTGCACAGTCTAAATTATATGAGTAGAGCCTCACGCCAGCCCATTTTGTTCAAGGGAATGCGTTACATGGTTGGTGAAAGAAAGAGAGGAGTTATTAGTGTTAAATTTCGTTTGCTTGCTTTGTGGTGCGGGTGCCCTAGTCATAATCCTTTCTAGTTTGGAATGCTTTCCCCGTTTATCTTCCTTGTTACTTTGTTATTATTTTGCTAGATTTCCCTTTTTAATGAGGATTGTATTACTGGATTTTCTAGTATTGATCAAATCTCTCTTCTTTAGACACTTTGATCTAGTTCCTTGGTTACCTTTTTATCTTTTTTGGGTTTGAGATTACAGAATATTCTTACTTGAGGTTGAGAACATGGATAGTGGCTTGTGCTAAAGAAGACTGCTCGTAAATCTCATTGAAGGAAAGGATCCAAGGAAGCAGCTTGCTAACAAAGTATTTTCATTTTGTTTTCTTTTGAAATAAAATAGCTTTGGAATTACTGGGTTTAACTATTGATTATTGTTCTAGTGAAGTAGTTCTAGGAAGGTTCTTTGTTTGATGTACCGGCATTTATAATATGTAGTTTTGTATAGAAATGTTTATTGTGAGTTTTCTGAACAGCTTTAGCTTATGCATCCAAACATTTCTTGTGTTAGAAGGAAAATATTAGGATGTATCAAATATTCTGGGTATTTTTAAAATAATTGGGAGCTGTTTGGACTCCTACACCAACATGGTTACTTTATCTTTTTCTTATCTTCGCTTTGGTTGTTATTTAGGGTTGTTAAAAATGTATTTTGGCATTTTTTGGGTCTTTGAGTGAACTGCTACGAAAAAAACCCACATAAAGGCAAACTTGTCAGTTTTGCTAAGACAATGGGTAGCTATTATATGGTACATCTTAATTGTCATTCTTTTGAAATAATGGATAAAGAGTGAATAAGTTTGATCTTTTTTATTTTCAATCTGTTTCACTCTCAAATAGACCAGGTGGCCAGGCAATACACAACATCTTTTTCTTCTCTAACTTCTCTATCTTTATTAATATGCAAGTGGTTCTCGTCCTCTCTTTATTTCTTAAACGTTGGGTTGACTTTTTCTTTAGGGAACCTGGCTCCCTAATCTCTAAAATCCTATTTATTGGCCAGACAAAAACAATTTTGCTGAGTCTCTTTCTCTCCTTCTTTTGCAGCTCAGTGCTTTGTCCAGAGGTGAGAGGAAGCCCGCATTAATGGCTGGTCCGTATGCACCTCTTAGGACTTATCCATCACAACAGGGATTTGCATCTAGGCTTCTCCTTCTTCTCACCCTCCTTCCCCTAACCCTTGCAACATTTGCCTTTTTGCTTCAATGGAGGGGTGGCCTCAATGATCCCACTTCTCGATGGCCTGGAGATAACCGCAATTTTCCTGGAACCAGTCCTCTTAGCACTACTTCTCTTTCGTCCTCTTCTTCTTCATCTTCTTCTTCAGGGGATTGTCACAACAAATTAGATTTTCCATATTACCATGATTGGGGCTTCAAATTTGCATCAGATGCTCACCCCAAGGTAAGATTAATACACCCTATGGTGCTCTTACTAATGAAATTTCTGCTGATTTGTTATTACTAGAGCTGATAAGCTTTTAGGCTTGGTCATTCTCCATAAATGCTCTTCGTTTCTATTGATCATTACTTTCTTTATTTTGTTGCCTATTTTTGTTTTAATCTTACAAGACAGGTAATAAATGATTGGAAATTTGAAAGTGGACTTGATTTTGAGAATGTAAAATTATGGAGATTGAATGGAATTAGGGGATGATCAACTCTATTGAAGTAGTAAAATATATTGGAACCAAACTGCCCTTCACATGCACATGCAAAACTCATGCTCAAGTTCATGCGCCAACTCAATGGATTGAAATCAAGAGTTACCTGGGATTTAACCACCAAACCATCCATTGAAATCAAGAGTTATATGAGATTTTAACCACCAAACAATTTCCAACAACCTCAATTTAAGCCAGGGGAGCCAAGTTAAATCTTCAATAACTCAATGATTACACAATGATATTGCTCAAAACACGCTTGAGCTTTTGAGACCTCGTATCCCCTTCTTTAGACAGTAGACTATATTTTGAAAATCATATCCAGAAACAAGGTTTGCGAATCATATATAGGTTTCAGCTCCATCTGATGTAGATTCCACTTATGCCTAAGAGAGTGATTAGATTCTTGAAAACAGGCATCTTTGTATTTTTACATTAGAGGTTGAACCATCATTTTCGAATTTTGCTTTGAATTTCATTCACACATTTCTTCTTCATTTTTCAATTTATGCTGCTGAAACAGTAGTCGCCTTTACTGGATTCTGTCTGCAACATTGATGGTTTGGAATCGTATAAAGGTTTCAGCTTCATCTGATGTAGATTCCACTTATGTTTAAGAGAGTGAATAGATTCTTGAAAATAATCATCTTTGTATTTTTACATTAGAGGTTGAAACCATCATTTTCGAATTTTGCTTTGAAGTATCGTACACACTTTTCTCCTTCATTTTTCAATTTATGCTGCTGAGACAGTAATGACCTTTAGTGGATTCTTTCTGCAACATTGATGGCTTTACTTGATTGAATAATGCACAGATATGTATCACAACAAGCACTTCAGCGGGTTTAGATCAGATTCTTCCTTGGATTTTTTACCACAAGGTCATTGGTGTTACGAGCTTCTTCCTATTTGTGGAGGGAAAAGCTGCATCTTCCAACGTATCTGCAGTTCTGGAAAGCTTACCTGTGAGTACAAACCGGAAATCCATACTCATTTTCCAAAGAGAGTACGGGAAATTGTACACATGAGCATTTAAAGCAGTCTGCTCTGTGACTTGTGAATTTGTTAAACTGTCTATGAATTTTAGAATTTGTTGCCTTTTGACTACAGCGTTTAATTTTATTTAGCTTTTGATAGGGAGTGAAAGTGGTATACCGAACTAAGGAGTTAGAGGAGAAACAGGCAAAAAGGTCAGTTTTCTTAAAATTTCCTCTTAGAAATTTTGTCATGATATCTGCGTTGGAACCTCTTGTGCTCGTCAAGTACTTTTTAATTGTTTCCTGTTATAATTCCTTAGGACATGAATAACTTTGCTTTCTGATGGGCTGATTTTGTTCTTCTTCTCCGTGTTTTTTTTTTTTGTTCTCTTTTTTTGGTGGTTGTGAAGGCAATTTGTTATGTTTATTGTGAAGCAATGTGCTACAATGCCCCTAGATACGTGTGGAGTGATGGGTAGGGATGGGAAACAGGCCGGGTTGACCCATGGACACGACCGGGTACTGGTTTGGACCGACATTAGACACGCTGGATTGGATTTGGGTCCTCTTGACCTTGACCTAAGCTTGGTCGAGTACGGGTCCAACTTGGAACCTATTTCATCAGGGTTAACCCAACCCGACCTGGTATATATGTATGAGGTACATATGAATATATAGTAAATTTATATAATAAAATATATAAAGAAAATATGTAACATATATTTTAATACTTTTTATTTTCTAGACCTGGACTCGACCCGACCTGTTTACAGCCCTAATGATGGGGTTTACAGCCCTAATGATGGGGTTCAGGGACATGGGAGGCAACCTAGAATTCAAGGGAGCCGGAAAGCAAACAATAATTATTAATAATGAAAATTTAGGAAATTTTCAGTTTTTTAATGATGGAAACAATGTTCCTTGTCCATGCATAAGCCATACATTTATGCTAATCTAGTTCATTTCTTTAGGATTCGGTGTTGAGTATGTTGTGATGAATGTGTTGCAATTTAACCGTGATGGCGTGAGTTAGTCAAGTTTTATGTAACATTTTTCATCTCTATGTAGTGTAGATTCCTTGTCTTTGGTTATGAAAGACAGTCTCTAGATGTCTTGAACATAGCACTTCAGGTTTCCTGAAGTTGATCCCAATCAAATTTAAAGCTAGACCATAGCCCGGAGAGAAGTAGGTGTAAAATAATTTTAAGTTAATTCCGGAAGGTCCCCCAACTAGTTTTAGAGTTTTGAAGTAAATGAGGTGTAAAATTTTTTTAGGGTTTTGACTTGAGACGTGAAATTAGATTTGAGGTTTCAAGGGACTTATTTAGCTGTAATTCGAGGCAAGACCCATGGGTTAATTTTACAGTTTCAGTGGATTTTTTTAAATGGGGAATGTTTGCTAGTTTTGAGGGTTCGAGAAAGTGAAAAAGAAATTAAAGAAAGATAAAAAATAAGAAATAAGGGAGAAAGAGAAACTAGGGGGAAATAAGTACTGAAGGTTTCAAGGAAAGGAAAGAAATAAGAAGAGAAAGAAAACGAAAGAAAAGAAATAAGAAGAGAAAGAAGAGAAAGAAAAGAAAGAAAATAATTATAAAACAAAGGAAAGAAAAGAGAGAAAAGAAGTAAGAGGGGGAAGAAATAAAAGTAGTAAGAAGGGGAAGAAGAGACAAAAATTGAAGAGTGCTTCGTGGGGAGGGACCTTGGGTGGTACCACTAAGCCTTCTTTATGGGCCTACAATCAAAGAGTTCAAGAATCCCTTTCTATGGGTTTTCTTTCTTCACCGAGTTCTCAAATAAACATCCCCAAAGGCTTGGAAAAAATGAACAAAAATATCCCTTACTAAAACAAAATAATAAAATGACCAAACTGCTCCTTAATCCTTTACAACACCTGAAAGACATAAATACCAATTAGAAGCCCAAATTACCCTTCTTCCATAGGATACTCAATGGCCGTTGGCGGGACCATTCCATCTCCACCATTAAGGTTGGACACAAGATACTGGGCCAGCCTGCCGAGATCGAAGAAGCCATTATCTCCTTCTTCAAAACCCTCTACACTGCTCCTTCGAGACCCAAACGATGTTCGACCTGCAGTTCCTTTCTCTTCTTGACCATTGGGTCCAATGGTTGGAACAACCGTTTTCTAAACCTGAAATCCTCGCGGCTTTGGCTGACCTGGGTAAAGATAAAGCTCCGGGTCTGGACGGGTTCCCAGTGGCCCCATTCTAGGTTTTTTGGGACACCTTTAGACCCGACTTCCTGGACTTCTTCGATGAATTCTTCCACCGGGGCATAATCCACCAAGCAATGAACGCAACCTTCATTGCCCTTGTTCTCAAACTTGAAGGGGCTGAAGAACTTAAGGACTTTCGTCCGATTAGTTTAGTGAATTCCAGTTATAAGATCCTATCCAAAGTCCTTGCTTCCAAGCTTAAAGAGGTCCTCCCTCTCGTGATCTCACTCTCTCAGAGTGCGTTCATCAAGGACAGGTAGATCCTGGATGGAGTTCTGGTGGCACACGAATGCTTGCATTCTAGACACTTGGCCAAACAAACGGGTCTTATCCTCAAGATTGACTAGGGAAATGATCACGTTGACTGGGATATCTTGGGCGAAACGATGCCTGAGATGGGTTTCGGGGAGTGGTGGAGACGGTGGATGAGAGGCTGCTATTCTCGGCCTTTCTTTTCTGTTCTTGAGGGCCTCTGACAAGGAGACCCTCTATCCCCCTTTCTCTTCACGATTTCAGCGGAGGTCTTCAGCCAATCTATTTCTCGTATGTGTTAGTCGGGACTCCTATCTGGCTTCAAAAGCAGTCCTAGGGGACCCTCGGTCTCCCACCTACAGTACGCCAACGATACCTTCGTCTTCTTAAATGCTGTCCCGCAAAAAATTGAGACACTGCACCTCTTTCTTAAATGCTTCGAGTTTGCCACGGGCTTCAAAGTTAACATGGCAAAATCGACAATGAACTCATGTTGTAGGAAACCAAGGTTCTCATTCCTAGGTGGGAGTGTAAAGTGGAAGACCTTCCTACCAGTTACCTTTGCATGCCATTGGGCCTCAGCAAACCCAAAAAGAGGCAGTGGTCCCATGTCATCGACAAAGTTGATAGACGGCTTGTAGGGTGGAAAGGGAGGTTTCTCTCATTTTCAGGACAGTCTACCCTCATAAAGGCAACCCTGGATCAATACCCCCGTGTACCTCGTGTCCCTTTTCCACATGCCGACATTAGTCACCAGCTGACTAGAGCAGTTGATGATAAACTTCTTATGGACAGGAGATGCTGACGGTAAAAAATACCACCTGATTTATTGGGAAAAAGTTTGCCAACCCAAAAACCTGAGAGGACTCGACATTCGAATCTTGAGAAAATAGAATACAACGTTGCTCAACAAATAGTGGTGGCGCCTAGCTACACAGAACGACCTTCTTTGGTCCTGAGTCATTCGCTATAAGTACAAGATCCCC
Source organism: Amborella trichopoda (assembly GCF_000471905.2). The sequence continues at coordinate 610,870 of NW_006497475.1, forward strand.
TCTAATACTTGGTTGCCGGAAGGGAGAACACCGAGCAGAGCATCAGGGGCTGGGAAGTCTTTCTTGTCTTCCCTCAACCTCTTTTAGAAAAGCATTCACTTCCACCCTAGGGAAGGTCATCGCATCCGCTTTTGGTCTGATCTCTGGCTGGGCCACACCCCTTTCAGGGACCTTTTTCCCTCCCTTTTCTCTCTTGCTACCAACCAATCCTCTACTGTCTCAAATGAGATGCCCCTCTCGGGCAATATGAGAGTTTTAAACCCATCCTTCAGACGTCCCCTTACATTGACCGCGAAACCACTGATTTTTCTCTCCTTGTCTTCCCTTCTTCACTCTAACATCTTAGCCTTTTCCAGGATAGACCGCTTGGTGTGGACCCCATCCCCTTAAGGTTCCTTTTGGGTGGTTTCCCTCTTGTTACCCCCCACCTTTCCTCACTCCCTGAGAACCATTGTAGCTCAGGTGTGGTCCTCCATAGCCCCCCTAAAAGTGCAAGCCTTTAATTGGATTGCATGCTCTAAAAAGGCCCTCATTGTGGATTAACTCCAACGAAGGGGAGTTCCCATCCCCAACCACTGCATGATGTGCACATTTGTGGAAGAAATGAACCCCCCACCTTTGTATACACTGCAGTCTTGCGCACGAGCTATGGAGCCTTCTACTCCAACTCTTTGGCCTTTCTTGGGTCACTCCTCCCTCCCTACTGGCACTCCTAAACCTTTCAAGGGACACTTTGTAGCCTACTGTCGGTAGGTTTCTCTGGAAATCTTCCATGGCAGCCACGATCTGGTTCATTCAGACGGAGAGCAATGCGAGGATCTTCCAAGGGACCAAGCATGAAACTCTGGCCCTATTTCACAAGATCATCTGGGAGGTTGCTTTTTGGGCCTCTAACCACAAGACCTTCAAAGGAGTCCCGACCTTAACCTTCCTCCATCAATGGAAAGACATTCTCCACACCCAATCGCCTCAGGTCTATAGATCTAGCAACTGGCTCCCCCCCCAGGTGGGCCTCACAAAGTTTAACTTCGACGGATGCTCCCTCGGAAATCCCGGCCCGATAGGAGTGGGTGGAGTCTTTCGCGACCACAAGCTTAACTTCGATGGTTGCTCCCTCGGAAATCCCGGCTCGACAGGAGTGGGTGGAGTCTTCCGCGACCACCAAGGCAACCTACTCGCTTCCTGCTCTAAGAACATCGGCCACACTGATTCCCAATGTGCTAAGTCGTTGACACTCCTCACTTTCCTCAAGCTCTTCAACCCCTAGTGGCCTCAACCACTTATTGTGGAAGGAGATGCATAAAATATAATCTCTTGGGTTACAAGATCTGTGACCCCCCTCCTCCCCCCCCCCCGGGGGAGTACTTGGTTCTTATTTTTTATGATATTACTCACATTTGCAAGGATATTGTTGTCTTATGCAAAACATACTTGGAGGGAAGCCAACGCCCAGACAGGTCAACTGGCTAAAGATGGAGAGCTGACCACCGGCTCGGTCTCTCATAATCCGTTTTTTGGTTTTCCTTTTCCTATGTTACATGTAAAGGACAGATTTCCTAGTCCTCCCTTGGCTCCCCACTTCTTCCACATTGGGGCTTTTTGTTTATAGGTATGAATGATTTTTTGTACAAGGCTGTCCCTCCGGGGTAGTCTATTCTTTTGGCTTGAGGCCCAGCTTGTGGGAATCCTCTGCTTACCATTGTACCCTTTTCCTTTTTAATACAACAGTTAACAACTTCAAAAGAAAAGAGAGAAGAAGCCCAAATAAACCTAGTTCCACTCTTAAAATAATAATAATAAGAATTAAAACCTTTAATAAAAATTAAATTAAAGTGGTCCTATAGAAAGCCATGATGCCCTTATTAAATCTCCTCGGGTTGGGAAGAACTAAGTCCTTGTCAAGTATACCTCCATGAAATTCTGATAAAGATCCTCTTACCTCCTCTGTAACTCATACTAAACAATCCATATGAGCAATTAGTCGACAAACAATCTCTTTCCAAATAGCCTAAGATCTCTTGTATGAACCACGACATGTATCTAATGATCCAAAGATTCAAAACATCAATTGCATCCACAAGTAGAACACTTATATTCTTTATATTTTAAAGGAAAATAAACAATAAATGAATATTAATCGAAAAACAAAGAAATAAAATGTGTGCATGAGAAAGGTGATCTCTTTTTATCTCTGACTCTCTCTATTTAAATAGAAATGAAGTGGGGTATATGAAGAAAAGCACGACTTGTATGTGGTTTGATGATTGAAATAATAATATTGTAATATGAAATAATTATCTGAAGTACATAATGTTAAAAGACTTGTATATAAAAAGACTTTAGTAAATAAGTATGAGTTATTACTCTAATTTTTAATTTATTGCATGTATAATTAGCAAAAATGAGATAGAAAAAGTGTAGGGATCTAGACCTTATTAAATGCATTGAGAGTGATGATTAAATGGTCTTGGTGAAGGATGAAGAGGTCAATAAAAGGTGGAGAGTTTATTTTAAAAAATTATTAAATGACGATCACAATGGAAACACTACAGTAGAAGGAACTTGGCATAAATGAGGGTGGAGGTCGTAAATACATTCGTAGGATTAGGATATCAGTAAGTGACAGAAGCTTTGAAGAGGATGAAGATAAGAAAGGCTCTAGGACCAAATGTTATCTCGATAGAGGTTTGGAAGCACATAGGGGAGATTGTCATTGACTGGTTGACGAAGTTGTTCAACAAAGTGTTGAGAATGCCAGATGAATGAAGGAAAAATATTGTGGTATCTATTTATAAGAATAAAAGAAACATACAAAATTGTACGAATTATCGAGGGATCAAACTTATGAGCCACACTATGAAGTTGTGGGAGAGAGCAATTGACCAATTCCATTTATGTTGGGGAGGTCAACAATTGATGTTATTATCCTACTTAGGCAATTGATTGAGAAGTTTAGGGTGAAGGAATAAGACTTTCACATAGTCTTTATTGATCTAGAGAAAGCTTATTATAGAGTACCTCAAGATATAATTTGGTGGGTGTGTCAGAAAAGAAAGGAGTCTCCAGATACTACATCGACTTGGTGGATATAATTTGGTGGGTATCAGAAAAGAAAGGAGTCTCTAGATACTATATCGACGAGGTGAAAGATATGTACGAGGGAGTGTTAACTAGTGTACAAATAACTAGTGGAGAGACGAGTGAGTGTTAGATGACAATAGGTCTACATCAAGGATCAGCGTTGAACCCATGCCTCTTTGTCTTAGTTATGGACAACTTAACTAAACACCTACAAGATGAGGTTTCGTGGTGTATGTTATTCACGGATGACATAGTTTTGATCGATCCGAAGCAATGTCAACACAAAGTTAGAACTTTTGAGGGATGCTCTAGAATCTTAAGGTTTTAAAATTAGTTGGACTATGACTAAATATATGGAATGCAAGTTTAGTAATAATAGGAGTAGAGACTAGGAAGTAGTTAAGGTTGATGGTCAAGAAATACCAAAAAGAGCGCATTTTTAGTATCTAGGGTCAATAATCCAGGACAATAGAGATATTGGGGAAGATGTCGCACATAGAATAAGGGCTGAGTGGGCGAAGTGGAGACTTGCAACTGGAGTTTTATGTGATCGCCGCATACCAATGAAGCTGAAGGGGAATTTCTATAAGACAACTATGAGACCAGTTTTGCTCTATGGGGCGGAATGTTGGGCGGTCAAGAAACAACATACCCATAGGATGAACATAGTTGAGATGGATGAGTGGTAAGACAAGAAGAGATAGAATTCGAGATGAATACATTCAAGAGAACTTAGATGTGGCTCTAATAGGCGATAAGATGAGAGAAAGTAGACTTAGGTGGGCTAGCCATGTGCAGCGCGGACCCAGTACAACACCTATTAGGAGGTGCAAGTTGTTTCAAGTGGAAGGCTTAAAAAGGGCAAGAGGTAGGCTCAAAAGGATATGGTTGGAAGTAGTGAGAAAATATATGGAGACTTATAGCCCCTTAGATATGGCCCTTGAATAATAGAGCAGAATAGCGGATCACGATTTATGTAGCCGACCCCAAATTGTTGGGAAAAGGCCCTCATGATGATGATAAAGCACTTACGTTTTGTACTTCTTAGAACTTCTCTAGTGTTTTATATTTATTTAACGGTGCCTCATGGCACTACCAAACTAGGGAACACATAGCAAGGGACGATTCCTTGTTCATGTTCTAGCTTCCACCCCCACGCTTGCTTGTGCCTCCAACAACTATGCCCTGGTTTGTGGCTTTGTGCTGTCTAAGCCCATCTGACCTGCTTGGATCACCTGTGAAAGTCTGATGCCTAGATCCCATTGATGGTGATCTTATTATCCTTTTGTAGATTTCTACCTATAAACGTTGAACTTATGTAGATAAAAGGAGGAAGAGGATACCCTCTTATGTAGTGGTTGTAAACCTATCTTATTATCAATCATATATCCTAGATAGACCTTATTCTCTTCTTTGTTATCCACATGCTTGCTCTTTATTTTTTTTATCTTTTTTGAGAAAGGCAACAGTATTGTATTGCTATGTGTATATACTTGCTCTTTAGTATTTTCCTTTGTCCTCAACATTTCTTCCATAATTTTTTTTACCTCTTCTCTTTCTTCCTCCCACACTTTTCATAATTTCAAATATTTATGATTATAAAGGGTTCTGGGCTTGTTCATTAGCTTTTCTTCCCTTCGTAATTTCTCATTTTGTTAGATTGCTTAAAGTTTAACTCTTGCTTCTTGCTTTATTGTTTCTCTTCATAATTGCTGGAACTAACCCATTGGTATTCATGTCAATTCTTTTCCCGACGAGTAACATTTTATCAAAACATTTTTTTAGAAAAAACTACCCGTGAGAAATGAACTACAGATATCAAGGTGACATCTTTTTAGCAATACACGATAAAACTCATCGCAACCCCACTGCCTCGGCATTAGCTGCTCTAGAAACATCTAAAAACATATAAACGAGAATGTCAAGCAACCGCCATGGCACTGGAATGCATGAATTCCCATGAGATCATCTCTGTGGAATTCATGAATTCCCATATTATTAGTGCCACTCAGCTGCATCTTCTTGCTGACATCAAGGATCTATAGTTGTAGTGATATTTGCATATGTAGACAAACTTGATGATAAGAGCATTGCATAGTCAAAATGTGATCAGTTACCAACTAGAACCTATTATTCACATGTTGAAATTTTCGTGTTCATGAAAACCTTAGTGCATTATCTATCATTCTTACAAAAGGATCACCAAAAGTACTGTTTGATTTACAAGACGACTTTGAAATCATAATGGGAATTGATGCTTACATTTGAGAATTTTGTCAAAAATGGAAATACATCGTGTAATGAACTTCTATCATTGTTTCATAAAACAACCTGCCCAATGCCTAGGATTCCAAGGGACCCTAGGCCACCTCGTCTAGGCCAATGTATATGGGTGCCAGTTCCTAGTGCCAAGTGATGTAGAAAAAAAATAAACTAGAAAAATAAAAGATAAAATAAGAGGCTTAAGAGATTATACCATCATCTGGGTTTGCAAGGGCACCCAAAGATCTTTTCACAAGACCCAAATTCTAAACTCAATTCACCATCTCTTTTACAAAGAACGGAGCTTTTTCATTTAAATACAAATTAAAAAGAATAATAAATAAAAATAAAATAAAAGTAAAAAAACTAAGCTATATCTCTCATTTTCTCTTAAAAACAAGTCTAACATATCCTAACCAACCCAATCATGCTATCCCTATCCATATCCATATTTAAAAAAAAAAAAAAAAACTAAAATATCAATTCTACCCCTTAAATCTCTATAACTAAAAAAGACAAGAATAACTCTAGAGAAAAATAAAAATCCAAATAGCATACTTTCAAGGAAATAGAAAAATACAAAATAACAATTTAAAAAGACTGTTTTTATTTTGCATCATTTTCCTAAGGTTGGAAAAAGCTCGACCTCGAGCTTACATCCTTCATAGGCCAATTGAATTATTGGTGATGTAGTCCCACCATTCTTCTCGGTATTTTGTCTTCAGTAAACCAATTCATCAAATACTTTGTGTGCATCTTGAAATAGAATACAAGGATCTCGACCTTAATCTTGATTTCTGTTTCAAGTTGCTCATATAACTCGGAAAGATCAAGCTGAATATTAAGAACATGTGGATGTTCCTCAGATTGTGGTTCTTGCATCACGATGTGCTTATTACATATAGGATCGGCATTCGATGTGATTGCGAGCACCATCTTCGCCAAGAATAGAGTTCTCTAACCATTGCAACCCCTGATTTATTTCACGAACTTCGCTTTGAACATCGTCCATTACTTTGATTAGATTTTTTAAAATTTGTGTTATGCGATCATCTGTAGCAGGATTAGTTTTCGGTGCCATGGCGATGACTAGATCTTCTTTGCTCTAATATCAACTGATGTAGACCAGAAAAATAAAAGATAAAATAAGAGGCTTGAGAAATTATACCCTCTTTGGGTCGGCAAGGGAGTCCACCCACCCCAAAGATATTTTCACAAGACCCAAAGTCTTTACTCAATTCGCCATCCCTTTTACAAAGAAGGGAGCTCTTCCCTTTCAATACAAATTAAAAGAATAATAAATAAACTAAACTCTTCTCCCTTGTCTCTTAAAAACAAGTCTAAGTCTAACATATCCTAATCAACCATACTAATCCCTATCCATATCCATCTTTTTTTTTAAGAAACTAAATTTTCAATTCTACCCCTTAAATCTCTATAACTAAAAAAAACAAGAATAACCCTAAAGAAAACTAAAAGTCCAAATAACATATTTTCTAAGTCCTAGAAAAATATAAAAATAAAAAATTATTATTTTTATTTGCATGACCAAGCCCTATTTTGGCAGAAAAAATTGCCCATGAAGGGCATTTTGGGCCTTTTTTATCCATCAATTACAGGAAAAAATTTTCATTTTGGGGATATTCTAAAACCCCAATGCAAAAAAATTCAATACTAAATCCTAAAAACACCAAAAATTGCTGTTTTTGTTAAATTTCAGAATCAAGATAAAATTGTGAAGTTTAAAGGATCATTCAAAAGCTTGCCCAATCGTATTGGAATTATCTTTAGGGAAATTTATCAAAACACGCATGAGAGATGCACCATTTAGCATTTTACACTCTTGGCACTATTCCAATACATGATCATCTATCTTTTTATGGGTGTTTTGAAATTAAATGAAACAATAAGGGTACAATGTTAAATAGTTCATCTTAGATGGGTATTTTTATAATTTCCCTTTTTTATGGTGCTAGTGAGGGTATTAGAAGACTCTTCATCCAAAAAAAATGAGGGTATTAGAAGACCTGGGTTGATTTGTTGATTTGAAGAATCGAAGATCTCCTCTTTCTTTTTTTTGTATTTCATCTTATCTTTTATATGCAGCATTTTGTATGGGTCTTGGTGACTAGGGGTCTGTGTGTAATTGTGTATGATGATTGTATGTCACCATGGAGTACGGAGACTTGGAGACTAATGCCCTATAAACTTGTTTAGGTTTTTCACTTAGTTTTCAATGATTTGAAGTTTTGGACATGTTTCAACATTTATGCATGTGTATTAGCATAACATATACTGCAAAAAAATACAAAATTGCTATATGCGCATTTGGACAACACATATATGAATGTTTCTGAAATTTGTCACCTCAGGTTGCCTGAAGTTTTTGGTGCCCTAGGCCAAGGTGGCCGCCTAGTGTTTCCCTTTTTTTCTTTAACCTTGATTTCGATATTAGAACTATCATTTACTTCATTAGGGCTCTATCAAGAAAAAAAGAATATAGAAAGGTAAAGCTAAGCTGTAATTTTGGTCTTTATATCTTTGAAGCACCTAGGGCCTTATTAAATTATCAGTGAAACACACCCAACATCTCATTGTCCATCATTCGTGAATTAACTGGCTATTCTGAAGATATTATCTTAAACACTCCAAGATATTCTAGTAGTAAAAAGGGAAAAGATGCATCATATGATAATTGCGTGAATCATTCATGACTCTATTTAAGAAGTCTGCAAGCCCAATTTGGACCCATCCAAGTCACTTGGATCCGTCAATCTACTGGTTCTGGATGACCCCAACTTGTGTAACCGAGTCTTGAGTGAGTCTGCCTGCATCTCTAAAGAAAACTATGATTCTGGACCAAATCTTGACTGGTTAGACTTGGGACTTGGTGGCTAACTTGGACCCTCCCCCTTTCCAGTTGAATGCCCCGATTCTGTGTTTTAAACACTGATACCAGGCGGTCTTTAGTTGTTTGTGTCGACACTTGAATAACTTTTGGGTTTGTCATTATAAATAGTTCAGCTTTTGCATGATAGAGTGATATCTTCTTGGATGCTGATCTGGGTTTCATTTCTTTTTGGTGGATATCAGCCGAATCTGGAATGAAACTTGGCTATCAAGTTTCTTCTACAAACCTTGCAACTACGAGCTTTTTGTCAAGCAATCACTTAACATGGAGATGGCTGTTGTCATGGCACGGGTATGGATCTTCTGTTAGAAGTTGAAATAAGTTTTCTTCTTGTCATTTCAACTTACGAATATTACTGTTTTCCCTAGTGACCATCGTGGGAGACAACATTGGCACCTGTAACATTGGTGTTTCGTTCATATATTTTCTTTATGTGAGATACCTGGGAATATATTATGTTGAAGCGTGCCACTTTTTTTCCGCCCTGCATCGAGGGGAGATGGGAGTTGGGATTATGCACATTTATGAAAAGTCAAAATATTGAGGCATGCTTAGACACACCTGATTTCTTTAAGGAAGCTTGGGTGTGCCTCACATTCATACGAGTCTTAGGTATTTAGGTTAGCACATCTGTTTCAAACGAAGAAACGTTTTTTTAATTGTTACATATGCAAGAAAATTGTACATCTATCTGGAGAATCTTCTTCTTGGCCTCTGTGTTTGTAGGTTTGGCTGTTGTACAATGTATATGAGACTGATTTTCACAAACTTCAAGTTACTTTCTGCTGTTATTCTTTGCTATTGTTGACCATTCCCTTTTTCTTTGTTACTCTTGGCCATAATTCTTTGTTATTTGTCGTTAAAAGTCTGCCGGATACTGTATGAGACTGCAGATTGTTGACCATTCCCTTTATCTTTGTTACTCTTGGCCATAATTGTTTGTTATTTGTCGTTAAAAGTCTGCCGGATACTGTATGAGACTGAAGATTGTTAGATTTAGGTTCTGTATCACTGACCAGAGTTCTTGGTTATATTGAATTCAGGTCTTTTGGTTGATTAATCACACCTATTTCTTCAGTATGGTTTGTTAAATTGTGTGTGACTTTTTCTTCTCCTATTTAATTGTTGATTTCCTGCACACTGGTATTTTAGCATTCTGTCCATTTGTTTTCTTCTGCTCCTTTGCTTTAGAGTTTAAATTGTGTGTGACTTTTTCTTCACCTATTTAGTTTTTGATTTCCTGCACACTGGTATTTTAGCATTCTGTCCATATGTTTTCTTCTGCTCCTTTGCTTTAGAGTTTAGACCTAGGTGTTTCTTCGTGTGTGCCATTTTGATGTGTGGATTAGCTATTCTTTCTATTGCTTTCCATGTCTCATATTTGGGTAAGGCAAACAGTATGCAATTTTTAGGATGTCCTAATGGCTGGAAACAATTTGGGAGAGGGAAATGAAAGTTAAAAGTTGGCTGCCGTGAATCTAGCAGAAAATAAATTGATTGATGCAAATGCATTATACGGAATGTTCCCTTTTACATTGACCCTGCCCCACTGGATGGTATACATATGAGGGCTGAATGGGTAGCAACAAAGATAGTGGAAAGGGAACATGAAATGAATTGTGGAGCATGTCAAATGCCAGTTTTGATTTGTACTTTTTTGTTTAATTGATCAGGAAGATCTATCTGGCATATTTTGATGATGCTCTAATATTCCCTAATGAATATATTTTCTTCATGGGGCTCTCTCTCTGAATGGATATCACATGTCTAAAGAGTTTGGGGAAATCAGTTAAAGGTATTGATTTGTAAATATAGATCCAATCTGCACCAATATGGTGCAGCTAGACTCCACCTTGGCCCGAGTCATTTGCTGTCTAGGGCGTAAAACCTGTGATCTTTTGACAAGTAGAGAGTAGTACTCACAAGTAATTGCCGATGAAGGCAAGACTCGAGTTCTCTCAAGTTCAAGCCGTCCTTTATCTCAAAAGTTGCAGTCATGGATGTTACTCTGCTAAGCTGAAAAAGGTACAATAAGAGGGTAAAAGACAAATGAGCTAACAGACGGTCAACACATTTTAAAACGAAAAAAAAAAGAAAGATAAATGAGCTAACAGGGAATGTGGGAGGAACCTTTTGGAAGATTATCCTAATAACTTGAATGCAAGGACATGAAAAAGGAGCATGAAAGTTTTCTCTGTATCGCTGCCGCTTCAAGATGGGCATCCTCTCTCTCTCTCTCTCTCTGTGAGTGCATGTTTTCCTCCTCCTTTCTCCTTTGGTAAGGTTCTCCCCCTCCCTCTTTACAACTGAGCCTCTCTTCCTCTTCTCTTTCCTAGTCCCCTCACCTCACCTCTAAAGGGGGGACCCTGTCAGATACTGCCCAGTTTCTTTATACCTTGTATACCTGCTTACCTCTTAGATTATGAGGACAACCGATAGAGAGCCATTAAAAGGAGCCCCAATGAGCATTTACTCCCCAACCACCACCTTTATATCTTTGCTACCACAACCCGATCTACCCCTGTGTAGCAACCATCTCATCTCCACCATTGTCCAAGGCCTCAAAACTTTATAGCCCAAATCCAGCCAAACTACTTCTCAGACAATCCTACACCCAGACCATCATATCGCCCTTTTCCCCGCAATTTACCCCAAATCTGATCCCTTAACATTCCAGTTTCAACCTCTAACCAGTACGCTTAATATTGAAGGAAGTGTTCTGGACTACAGAACTGAAATCATGCGGAACACTTGTATTATAGGTCATTTTTTGCGCCCCCTCCCCCCCCCCTCCAAAAAAAAGAAGAGAGAGATATGACTACCAACACATTCAGAAATGGGCCGCAAAAAATGGCTTTTAGAGCTATATCTCAAAATGGCTTTTCTCTTTCCACTCTCAAGAAATGGCTTTTAGAGCTATATCTCGAAAAGATCTCCCATTTAGAGGTGGCAAACTCTCTCTCCCTCTGGGATTCCTCTTTTTGGTCGATTCCCACTCAAAAAACCTTGATCCTAGTCCAAGGTGTACCTCTCCATGCTTTCCATGCACCCACTTTTACGGCTATTAGCACATTTGCTGCAAATTCATCAAGCTGAATACCAAGCATGCTAAGTCCCTACCTCTAGGCTCTGCCATTATCCCGGTTCAGACCTCCCAAGAGTTCCCCATCCTAGTACAGATCACCCTCTCTATTAACAATCTTCTCTATCCTATATCCATCACTACTCTTAATGATGCCCACCCTTCATTTGGTTCTATGGTCCACCATGGTTGGAGCTCCTAAATGGAAAGAGTGGATCATTACCTTTCTATGATCTCTGGATCACGGTCCTACTCCTACCCAAGCACCAGGGACCACAGAAGGTTAAGGGATGCACATCCTAAGCCTCTGTGGAAACCACTAGTGCTCCTAAACCAAACCCCAGATCCAGCCCTTGTCCAAACCAAATCAGGTGCCAGACGAGTCGGATGGCCAACCCATCAGATCCCGAGCCTCCTCAGTTCCCAACCCTTCAAATCCCGAGCCTCTCCAGATCTGAAACCTTGTGTCTCCCAACCAAACTTAACCTGAAACCCACTAATCCAGACTTTCTCCCACCTCGTGTGACAAACATACCCAACCTACCCATTGATGCTTCGATCCACCATTCAACCACTTAACCTTCAGTGATGTAACCTCAAGTCTTGTGCTCTAATACATGACCACCGCCTTCCTCTCCCACTGAAAACTTCCCACCACTTTACCCCATTGAAAATATATCCTATCACATCATTCCAATTAATGACCACTACCATTATCTGAGCCTCCCCCTTTCTGAAAATCGTCCATCATCACCCATACAGACGACCTACCCTGATCACATGCCACCCTCCAACCATGATGCATTTAAGGAGGCCTTTATGTCCCTCGACAATGACGCGCTTCGGGCTACTGCCACCCATCCCTAGATCCTATCATGTCAGCCCCCATTCCCCCCACCCATCACCCTTTCTCCAACATCCTCCCCAACCACAATCCTTGAGTCACCCCCACAGTCCCAATCCAACTTAACGTTATGCCTGACCCCTATACTTCATCCCTATCTTGGACCCTTGTGTCTTGTCCTTTCATCTTCCAGTCACATCATATCCTTCCCTCCACACATCCAACCAGCAATCATTCCCCCGCCGAAATACAACCCCTATAGCAAAGAAAACAACCACCAACCCCATTACCAATGCCCTTCCTCCCCACCTTTCTACCGCCGCCCTTGCCCACAATCTTGCTACCCCCAGCTACCACCTTCCTCTGCAAACCCAAACCTTAGAAGACTCACCTGCAGATTCCTATCATCATTGTTTTAAAAAGCGGACTGCCCAGCGCTTGGGCGGCCGCCAAGGCAGTCCAAAAGGCCTCGGGCATGCGCCAAATTAGACGGATATCTCTAGGCTCTCGTCTAGGGGCTGAAATGCCCCTCATTGAGGGTATTTTTGAGTCTTTTTTTAATACTAAAGGTGCAAAATTGTGGGTTTTAGGTTCATTTAAAACTTAAAGCCCATTAGAGAGAAACAAATTCTACTGGGCCACCCAGGTTCTGTGCGCCCGTCTAGGCGTTGGGCAGCCTGGACCCCCCGACCGCCTAGGTGCCCCCCTGCACTTTTTGAAACACTGCCTATCATGAACCCCAACAACTTACCCCACCCCCAACCACACCCTTCCAAGCCCCTTTCTATCCCCCCAGAGCCACACTACCACTAGTACCTCTAAACCATACCAACTTTGTTTTCTCTGAAATAGCTTTCCTTCCAACTGCTGAACCAAACTTCTTCTCCATTCCTCTGCATCTAGTTCCCACTTGAAGTCTCTACTGCAATTTCCAACTTTTACATTTTAGGTGGTTTTCTTCCCCCTAGGATCACCTCCACGATGATCCTCTTTGCACCACCACTGCATCCACGAACAACCCTATTCCATAAGCCAGATCCCACCACACTACCATGGACACCATTGCACCCATCTGCTAAACTTCCCAAGAACCTCAGCGCCCACCTTGTTATTTCTTCAAATGTTGTTGCTGGTCCTGGGACCAAGATAAAACTGATTCATCTCCCCCCCCCCTTGGGGAGCCCCCCAAAAAGGAAAAAAAAGAATAAAAGCCTCTGAAAAAGAAAATGTATATTCAGATGGCGAGAGAGAGAGAGAGCACTGGCATACCCCCCCAAACTGCCACCTCCACTACCGCTGTTACCTACTTGGTGCTGTGGTGTCACTGGCCGCAGTGCTGATGGTGAGTGGTGGCATGTTGGTGGTCGTGGAGGGGCCAGAGATGGTAGTTTTCTCTCTTTCATACTCTTCTAATAGGTGGATGTGGTAAGGGTTCGCTCACTTTTTGGTGGTAGTATAGGACCATCCAAATAAAGCTTTATTAACTTATTGCTCGCAACTCTGAATTTCGCACAGAGTTTAGTTTGTGTGCCCATCAGGTGGTCCAATGATTTATCTACTTGGAACTTTTTTAGTGTATTTCTTTTGCAGTGGCAAGGACTTGGTAACGCACTGAAGGTTTTCTGTATTCGTCAAGCAAAATGGTTCTCTTTGAATGTCAAAGAAGGACGTCCATCTTTTATTAATTATGAAACTTATTCCAAGAAATTTATGGTTTCCAATCGCTGAAATTTGCTTCTGATGATATATGATAGCTGTAGTTCTGATTCATTGGTGCATGTTGGCCTTGTGGGAAAGTTTGTGTATTCAAAATTTTGTGTTCTTATTAACTCTAGTAGGTAAAAAAAAAGGATGTAAACATACATGTCCTGAAAGAAATATCAATTATGAACAGTCGTAATACAGACTATGTCCTTAACATAGACAAAATGATAGCAATTCACATAGTTCCAACATGTTTTTCTCAGCAGGCCTTTGTTGAAGCTTTCAATTTTCATGCACGATGTTTTACTTGATATTAGGCTGGAGCACTTTGAGGTTGAAGTCTTAAGGTGTTTTAGTGAGTCCTAAAAGGGCATCCATTTGACATTAGTTCGTCATATTGCTTTCTCCTTGTGGTGACTACTATTTCTTCAAATGAAGATTGTAGTATTGCTAGTTACTGGGATTCCACTAACTTCAGAGCTAGTTGTTAGATGCTATTATGGTAATTCAGAGTTTCTTTCATTGCCATTTGTTTTGACCATGATTTTGTTGATCCCTTAATTGTTTGTTGATAAATTGACTAATACAGAAAAGAATTTCTATCCATGGTGTTGAGTTAGAACTCAAGAAATTCTGATTTTTGGACACTTGCGTGCAAAAGCTTCAGGGGTGAAGTACTTCGCTGGTCTTAATTCTGATTTTCTATAGACTTGGCAACAATATAAAATGAAATAGATACTACTGAGACTTGCATTTTTTTTTGTGGATATAATCTTTCATGATAATATGTAGATAAATTTATGCCTATATCCCTTACAATTAAAGTTATTAAAAAAAATCCCCCAAGTTTTTGTTTTTTATCTGTGTACCCCTCCTTTTTTCTTTTTTCTTTCTTTTTTAATTCCCAAATTGCCAAGTCACTTATGACTTTGAATCAAGATCCGAAGTCATGTATATGAGAGATGACTTCAAATCTCTTAAAAATTCAAAATGTTGGCAAAATGGAAAAAAAATCAAATTGAGGCAAAAAAGGTATCTGGGCGCCTGACTTTGGATATTCAAGATTTGAAGTCATAAAATCACTTTGTGACTTTGGATCTTGAAGATCTAAAAGTGGTGGCAAATTGGGAACTAAAAAAAGAAAAGAGGGAAAAAAGTTGTACGCTCGTGAAGGACAGTATTTTGGGGGGGGGGGGTGGGGT
This sequence comes from Amborella trichopoda, assembly GCF_000471905.2. Next base: position 625,956 of record NW_006497475.1, read on the forward strand.
TGGCGAGTTGGATTTTTCAATAATGGAAAATGTGGTGCATATATGCGAAGATTTCTCTCTATATATATGTACTCTCTCTCTATATATACACACACACATACACCCATCTACCTACCATTGGATGATGTGAAATCAAATAGATTGAAGTGTGCGACTATATTTGAGAAATTATATTTTGGACTTTGTGCCCAATCAATGATGCATCCCCAACCTCCGAATTTCACATCTAATGGTCAATATTGCTTGTGACCTCCTTATATCAAAAGCAAATGATCCTATTATGTACTTCTGTCTGTGTGTGTTGTGTGCGAGCACGCATGTGTATGTACGTACGCACTCATACGGAAGTACTTTGTGTGTGTGTGTTATTTGGAGATATTTGATTTGTGTTGGATTGTGGTGTACTTTTCCCTTAGGTACTGTTGATACTTTACCTGTTTTAGACCATGGGACCTTATAATCCTATCCATAGTTTTACCAAAAAGACACCTCTTTATTTGTCTGTGATTTCTCAATTTGTTAGAGTTGATTCAATTTTGGTATTGTACTCTTTGATTATCCGATTTTCATTCTACTTATTTTTCTAATCTTTTTCTGTCAAAATTGACAATGTACAGGATGCTGGAATGGACTGGATCATTCATCTTGATACGGATGAGCTTATTCACCCAGCAGGTGCCAAGGAGTATTCTTTGAGGCAATTGCTATTGGATGTGCCTGACAATGTCGACATGGTCATTTTTCCAAATTATGTGAGTGGAATGGCTTATGCTCATATCTATGCATCTAATATCTATGCATGTTTATTTAGTGAATCTAACGGTGCTGCTCTTGTATAGGAGAGTGCTATTGAGCGAGAAGATATAAAAGAGCCTTTTAGTGAGGTCAGGATCTCATCCTTTCAGTCATCTTTTACATTTTACATTTTACATTTTACATTACATGTACAATGATAGAATGTCTTGAATGGCTCCCTTGTGTGGTTCTGTAACTTGAAAGAAACATGATTAGATTTATGTGTAACTTCATCAGTGGTACTATCATTAAATAGTGACTCTGACTTCCTTTTGACCACTCTTGAACTAAGTTTCATATTCCCCTAAAGCATGTCCTCTTTTGTTGTGTAACCAAGGTCTAAATTTAAGTTTGAAAACTCTGTGACTTGGATCTTGTGACTCTTGTCCAAGGCCTCTAATAAATATGACAAACTTCAAAAAATTGAATAATGGGGTGAGTACCGGGGTTCAACATGGAGGAATGCCTGTGGCACCTCTCTTCCCGATACCCTTTAAGTGGGAAAATGGGCTTTTCAGTTTCCAGTAGACTGATGTCCCTGAAAAGATGTGAGACTTGCTTGGTATTTATAGATTGTGGACTAAAACTGGGCAGACTTGTCAAGTCCCTGAGGCTATGATCACTGTTCGTATACACTGCATTGCATATAAAGAAATTTGATGCTATATACTTACTGGTTTTCTGGGCTTATTATTGTTTTGTGTTCCTCACTACAGTTGAGGTGGCTTGCAGACTTCATTAAGGGTTTCTTTAAGATTTTCTTTTGTTTAATTAGTTGATATATGTGAATGTGGTTTTCTGTGAGATACGTGTAGAGAGTTTTTTGAATCAAAATGTCTAAATGTGTCCACATTTTGCATAATTAACATATTTAATGCAAATATTAGATCATTGTTTCATCTTAATACCCTTCCTAATCAAATTTTATTTGTACGTCTGTTAGTGTTCTGTTTCTGAGTTTAAATAAATGCATTACTGACCTCGTTGTTTTGTTTCGGCATTGATCGGAATATCTGTCTCATCCAATTTTGTTCTTACTGATTTAATATCTGGGTTCACCGTTTGTGTTCTTTCACTTCAGGTGTCTATGTTCAAGAAGAACTATGACCATCTTACAAAGGAAACATATTTTGGAATGTACAAGGAAGCTACGCGAGGGAATCCAAATTACTTTTTAACATATGGCAATGGAAAGTCGGCAGCTAGAGTTCAAGATCACCTCCGCCCAAATGGTGCTCATAGATGGCACAATTATATGAAAACACCTAAGTATATTTTCTATGAACCGAAGTTCAACATTATATGCAGATAGATTGTGTTTTAGCATGATACACTGTTACTCTGTGTTTATTGCCATTCTCCAATATTATGATTGAGATTGTGTGCATTGTTTGGAAAATAGATTTCTCACTACCAAGTTTGGTTGTGTGCTAGTGAGTTAAAACTGGATGAAGCTGCAGTTTTACACTACACTTACACCAAATTTTCGGATCTGACTTCAAGACGGGATCGATGTGGCTGCAAGCCTACAAAGGAAGATGTTAAGAGATGCTTCATGTTAGACTTTGATCGAGCCGTGAGTCTTTGGCACTTATATTTTTTATCATTACCTTTTCCCTGTGAAGTAAGAACTTGAATAGATTATGTTTTCTGTTTTTATTCAACATGGAATTAACAAGGAAAAATTGGAAAAATCATTTCAACTATCCTGTTGTAGAGGTTGCCATTAAACTTTTTATCAATCCACTACAGATACAAATCCTTAATGTTATTATGATATTTCGCGGGAGTATGTCTTACTAAGATTGTCTTATTGGGGAAATCATTCGTCTCAGTATATGGCTGGAACCAATTAATATAATTCTTGTCGTTGTTCAATGGACATAAATTCCTTGTCTTTATTTTTGTTTTTTTCGATTGTTTAATTCCTTAATTGTTGAAGGGACGCTACAATCTCTGGAAAATTGTTCCGCCATGCTACATCTTAAAAAAGTTTTATGGAAGTATTCAGAGATACTGAACATCGTAATATAAGCTGTTGTTTTAAGACCTGGACAACAGACTTGTATGTGAATGCCAGACACAAGGAAATTCTTCTTAAATTATCTTCTATGAATTTATACATGCACATATTCCGTCTACTCTGCATGCATGCACACGTACAACACATGCATACATGATTATATAACTGCAACTGGATACATGTCCAAATATATATGTTTACATATGCATATACATATGTATGCATCTAGGAGTGTTTGGGTGGGTGAGGTATTTGGTATTGTGTATCCATTTGTGCATGGCTGTAATTTCGTTACTTTATAAGCAACACTCATGTCACTCTTTTCCTAGACTAGGTTTTATATATATATATATATAGGAATCGATGAGATTAGCTCACTAGCTCATATGAACATATGAGCTCAATAGCCCAGATTGAATCTGGG
>NW_006497475.1:634159-649880 GCF_000471905.2 Amborella trichopoda
AAAGATGCATGGGTGAGCTCACTAGCTCATAATAAAAATTATATAAAGGAAGATGCTAAGGTGAGCCCACTAGCTCATAGGAAAAATTATATATATGATATATATATATATAAAAGAAGATGCTAGGGTGAGCCCACTAGCTCACAAGAAAAATTATATATAAGAAGATGCTGAGATGAGCCCACTAGCTCATAGAAAAAATTATATATAAGAAGTTGCTAGGATGAGCCACTAGCTTACAGGAAAAAATAGCCCAACGGTCCAAATTAAATCTGAACCGATCTGACGATCACGGTTGTCTGGTAGTGTTTGAAATTTAACTTTTTTTTCTACGAATTCAAATCACTTGAAATTTAAAACGTGTACATCAAAAATAGGTGAACAATCACAAAAAAAAAATTGCTAGAATTGTATATATATAACAATGATTTCATGCAACTGTTATATAGTAATATAATGCAACAACCTTCAAAAATCATGTTCGGGCCTTCTGATTGACTCAAATTTTAAAATTTGCACTCTTTTCATTCTAATACTCTTTTCATTATAATGAACAATCACAAAAAAGAAAATTTTAAAAACACAATTTCGAAAGTACTGTTTTAACCCAATTAACATAAACCGTCCATTTTGACAAAAAGCTTAAGATTGAGGTCTTAAAAAGCTTTTTTCTTTTCTAATTTTTTTAGATGACTATATATATATATATTAAAATGTTATATATTAAACATTATGTAAATAATAATACCATTCGGGTCAAATCCCGATTAGTTCCACATAGATCTGGACCCAAATAGTACTCAAGTCTAATATTTGGACCCGGACCTGTCCCAGAGAGAGAGATGACAAACAAAACATGGAAAACACTTCGTGCTACATTAACCCACTGATTTGCTCACAAACAATTGTCCTTAGAAAAAATTTTATTCTCAATAACCAGCAATTATGGTCATTAACAATTAACTTAACGGTCTTAACCTTCTATCATAATACACAACATAATCTCTCTCTCTCTCTCTTGAGATATCTCTTCCTAGGTGAAGACCAACAGACCCACAAAGCGTTCCTTTATTATTCCCTGAACAGTTCCCTTACTAATCTTCAGTATACCAATCTAAGGACCATTATTCATAACACCAAGTATAAAAAAATAGATAATGTCATTGTTGTAAGACTTTGAAATTAAGGATCTTCAAAGTCTTGAAATCCTTAGTTGTTGCTTCAGAAGAGGGCTAGCGTAGGACTTTTAAGGAGCTTCAAAGTCTTGAAATCCTCAGTTGTTGCTTCAGAAGAGGGCGGATATACTCCACGTAGCCTTCAGGCACGACAGACTCGTTGAGAGGGTCTCTCCAAGCCTGCTCGTATAATGTTGGATAAACATTGCCATCATAGAGGCCGAGGGCGGAGTTTAAGAAATGGTCGGTATAGTTGAAGGCATCAACTAATGCTAATGCATTTGGGCGGAGCTGAGAAAAAAAGATCATGATGATGGTAAGTTTGAATAACGACACTCTGTCTCTCTCACGGTTGCTAATTCACCATGCAAGAAAAAGAAACAGGAATAAACTTGAGTCATGGCCACACCTCACCCCCACCCCTTCTACTGTCTCTCACCCCTTCTCCCTCCAACCCCCAAAAAATCATTTTTCACAAAATGAAAGAAAATAAACAAGAGCATCACTGTGAATCATGCAACCTCCCTATAATTTCAAACCATTGGGTAATTGATATAATGTGTTTGGCGCAAAAAGATCAGACATGATATCCATTAGACACAAGTAAAAGCATAAGAACCACAAGTTCTAACAGAAGGGATGTATAAACTGACCTGGGCATACAGAGACCTGAGCTGCTCATTCGCAAGCATGGCTTGCTTAGGGGTGATGCAACCAGTCGAGAGAAAGTCGCCTGAATGCTTGTGGAGGAGAGAGAGAGCATAAACAAAGCAGAGGTTGTTGAGTTGATGCTTTACTCCCGCTCCTGGTATGTCTTGCTGTAATTTGTCAATGAACCTATACAAAGACTCAATGTTTAAGCCCAAAGAGCAGAAGTTATTTTGAGATAGACCCTTCTTTTACGATCTTAAAAAGGTACAAAAAGTTTTTTCTTTCCCAATAAAAGGATATTGATCTTAATATCTTAAGAAATTTCCTTCTTTCTTCAACTTTTTAACAACCAAAAGTATGCTTAAATATAAGTTCAAAGAAAATTGCATAATACATTTCAGACAAATTACAGTTTATAAACCAGTAAATTTGTAGAAACTCGTCTAAAATTTGGAACACGATATATACAGAGACTGAAACTATCTCCTTCCCTCTAGTTGAAATTTTTTATTTTTGGGAATTTTATCAAAATACCCGTAAGAGATGGACTCAACATTTTACCGATTTGCAAGTATTCCAATTTTTTATCATGTGGATTTCTATGGGCATTTTAAAATTAAATAAAATTTATGAGTAAAAAGTTTTTTTGGGAATTTTTATCAAAATACCCAAAAGAGATGGACTACTCAACATTTTACCGATTTGCAAGTATTCCAATTTTTTATCATGTGGATTTCTATGGCATTTTAAAATTAAATAAAAATTATGAGTAAAATGTTATATTGTTCATCTCTTATGGGTAATTAGGATAAATTTCCCTTAATTTTTTTAAGCTTTTGACTCTCATATTTTTCTTATTTAGTTGCTCTTGAAATTATCCAGAGAAAAGGAAAAATTTTGATAATCTCCCAAGAAATTACTTAAAAATAAATATCTAGGAATCTCATTTGAAGATACATTATTAGTTTCTCAGACACATTTTCATTTCAAACATACCTCACAATGACATTCACTAATAAATTGCTATCTAAGATGCCAAAGTGGGAGATACAATTTAGTGAAAAATATAAATAGAGTTGATACATTTGGCACAAGGACTTACTTGGAAACAACTATTAACTGGCAATGGGCTACCGCCGCCTCTGCTAATGCACTTGAGAGTTCAGTAAAACCTGAAAAATATATGTGTGTGTGTGTATTTAAATTAGCACAAATTTGCGAAAAGTATAGACAAAATTACAAGTAAACATTGATATGCTTCAAGATTCAATTTCCTGTTTTTCAGCAAATGCAACATGCAACATGAAACAAACACACGAACAGGTACACAAAGGAGGAGGAAAGGAAAGAGAGGGGGGAGTGTGTGGGGAGAGAGAGAGAGAGAGAGAGAGAGATTACATGTGGACACACACAAATACATACAGAGAGAAAGAGAGAGATTCATATATGACTTAGATTGCTCAAGAAAATTTACCATCTTCTGGACTGGGTGAAGTACTGATTTGCTGCGCACAAGTAGCAGCCATCCTTGCAGATCTTGCTTCAAATGCTCCCAATACAACAGATGGCTTCAACCAGTCCTCAGCTGAATTAAAACCATGAAATTCATAGGAAATAGGATGCTTATTTTTTTCATTAATTCGTAGGAAATAGTACACAGAATTCTGGTGCATCAAGTCCTATTATGAATATATGGTCCCAAAACCAAATAAAAAGTATTTTTTTAAAAAAAAATAAAAAAGGTATTTCCAAATTAAAGATATTCTTACAATAGAGTTTATGATGCATTTTGTGCCAAATTATTTGGATCTGACAAGTAATTATTTGTTTTTTGTCAAATAACTTATACTGATAAACAGAAATATTGTGCATCGGATTTTGGCTAGTAACTAATAGCTAAATTTAATCACAATTTTAGACATACAGGCTTTAATATATTTTAGATACAGTTCATTATATCATTAGAGAAATTACCAGAAATATCCCTCAAATTTTGGAGGTTACCAATATACCAAAATCTCCCCTTTTTTTTTACACACCTACCCGTTTTCCCCAATTTTTTTTTTTACTAATGACCACATTGCACCATTACAGACTCTATATCTACATGCCACATGGCTCTAATACATCCATATTGATTAGATATACATCTATGGTGCTTTGGCACGACAAAGGGCAACAGATACAATAGGTCCATGGAGCTTGTGGCGCTACAAAGCACCAGACAAAATAGCACTTTTGTGGTGCCATGGATCAATGTTCCCAAAATCGAACCGGTATAACCGGTAAATCAACCGATTCAACCGCTCTAACAGGGCAAGTCCCGGACGGTCAAAAAAAATATTAAAAAAAAAAAATTGTACAAAAAAAATGGTACTAGAATATGAAAAGCATATAAAAAATGATTAAAAAAAAAAACACTCGAATGAAGTTGAAAATTAATAAAAAATATGGATTTTATCGAATTGATTTGTGCCTAGGGGTATTTTTAAAAAATTTGAAAAGATGAGAAAACATAAAATCGAGTATTAATGACCAAGACAATTTTTAATCATTACCATAATATAAAGAATATTAAAACAGTCTTAAAAAAATCAACTTAACTAACTCATTTTTTTTAAAGAAAATGAAGAAAAAATTATGTAATATAGGCCCATCTTTTTCTCAACCTAGTAGTAAATGGCTATTGGTTAGTGCCCCTAATATTAAAGGACCTCTTCTAATTCGATTCCAACGGGCATGTATTTTTTTGAAGTCCAACGAAATGAAGCTTAAAAAAAAACGCCGCTGGCGGCGGGATTCAAACCGTGATTGAGGTAAAACTTAATCGTCAAAGCTAACCAGTAAATCATTCTAATATATCTGATATAAATTTTTAAGTAGTATTTTATTTAAAGTTTAAACTACTGGTTGGCCGGTTCCAATCTAACCGGGCGGTTAGCAGTTAGATTGGCCGGTTTTGCGAACACTGCCACGGGTACAATAGGTCCGTAGCTCTATGGTGCCACAAAGAACCACAGATGGATGTATTTGGTCTGTGACGCCACAACCGTCACGGAAATAATAGGTCCATGGCCCCTTTTTAATCATTTTTTGCCCCACCGATCTGTTAGATCTGTGGAATTGTTATGCGCTATGAATCTAGCACATCCATAGCAAGGGCAAAATCGGTATTAATAGAAAAGTGGAAGAAATGGGCATGGGCATAAATAAATGGAGATTTAGGTAATTTGGAATTATCCAACAATTAAAGGGATATTTTTGAGTAATTTCCTAAACATTTACAAACTCTTCTTTTGGAAAATTAAAAGGGCTTGGACATCTCCATGAGTATGCATTACCCCAGACTTTGGCATTTGAAACATTCACAAGACCGGTCAAATTCAAAAATAATGAGGTCCTATATTTTTGCAAAAAGTTCTTCAATATCCTCAACAATTGCAGGGCAAAAGTGAATTTTCAGAAAAATAATATATCCAGGAAATATTTCAAAATTTTAGGTTTCAGGAGAAGCAGCAGTATTTAACCAGGCATTCGAGGCACCAATTCATATATTATTATCTTTTTTTTCCTGTGTCTTCAGTTTTTAACTTTGTAGAGTCTGAACCACAGATGGGGATATACCGCTACAAGCATCGCAAGTAGATTTCATTAATTGCTCAAGCCGCCCCATGTATGCAGCAGTTCCAACAGGCTTTATACCAGATGTTAGTTGAGAAATGGTCTTCATGAGGAATCTTGCAACCTACAAGTGAAACACAACTATCAGAAAATGACCAGTTGCTAAGAATAATTTCAGAAACAAGTCCTATTGAAGTCAATAAATAAAGGGAAAAGTTTATATAGAGCCGAGGCTCTAAACAATTAAATTTGAGCCTACCTCAAAAATTTTGCTAGAATAGGTTGTTTTGATGCCAAAATATCTTCCCGACATCAAGAAGTATGGACATTAGAAAAAAATGGATTTCCAGGTCTAGAAAGTGTATTCTGTAATGCATTTTTGGACTGCCAATTTTCAAGATTTTCAAGTTTTCATAGATCTGTCGATCTACACTATTTTTGAAGCTTTCAACTTTATAAACAAAATAAAAATATATTTTAAGGCTATCACAAAGATTTCCAATATTGAAACCACATTTCTCAACACTATTTGAAGGTAGGCTCTAAATTGATTGTTTGGAGCCTAGGCTGTATACAAACCGCACCCATAAATAAATCCCTGGGCCAATATATTTTTTCTTTTTCACCTGAGGGGCCCCAGAAAGGGGCTTCATTACGCCAAAGGGTATTTCATAAGTTGAATTTACAAAGATTCAACCAGTGTTTCAAAAATTGAGTTGGCCACAGAACTCGGTCCTGACCTGGTCGAGTCTGTGCCAAGCTACCCAAAGGGCAACAACACCCAAATAAATTAGAAAATATCCTGGAAAATCAGTGAAAAGCAGGAAAAAAAGTTCAACAACAAAAAAGGTATACAATAGATGAAAAAAAAAAAGTTTTCAAAGAAAAACTGGAAATTTGGTTAAAGATCATTTTCTCAGGAAAATGATGAAAATCGATAAAACCATAAGAAATACAAAATATGATAAATACATTGAAAACTAATTAAAATTCGAACATAACTGATTTATTTCAGGTTTAAAATCATTTGAGTTTGGGGGATTTAGGGCTTAGCACCCCGTCGAACCTGAGTAACTCGGGCAGAGTCCAGGTTCGACTTATGAAGATAATAGATATAGATTAAGGTGACAGCGAGAGACACTCATTGTAACAAGTATTAAAAAGATAACTGAATTAACATGTTCAAAATTGGATGAATACCAAATCATTTCTGGAAGAGAAAATTGATGAGCAGTTTGGAGTGAAACAATGGATTCTCAGCCTTGAGTATGAATCTTGTTGGTTGATGATTAGGAGTTTGGTCGTTATTTCATACCAGAGAAAGAGCAGTAATTATCTCGAATGCATGCTTTGAGTGCAAAGGTACAGTAGTGAAATAAATGAAACCCACATCAAAAGCAACACAAAAAGAACTTTCAGGTAGCCTAACCTGTAAAAACAGTACAGTATTATCTCCTTCATATGTACAAGAAGGAACATAGACAGCAAATAACTCTGGAAGCCCGCTGCTGCATAAATAACCATGCCCACCACATAGCTTCCTACATTCTTCAATGCCATCCTGTAGAACAAGATTAATAGATGAGAAACAAAGCATATATCAAACTTAATGCCAGAGAAAAAGACAGATACTTGAATAATTTATATAAGCCAGGGAAAGTACACTATCATTGTAAAATATCCATGTATGCATGGCTAGCATTTGATGAGATAAAAATGCACCTGAAGGTTGTACAACTAAAATAACAGAATTGATGTGCAACATGATGACAAAGTGAATCAATCTTCAGATTATCTCAAGTATCTTCAAACTACATTGAGGCAATTGTTACCAGAATATACTAAAAGAACAGCATTGGCAGCTTAGAACCCAGATAATCAAGCAAGGTTGTGTACATACAGCGGTTACTGTGGTTGTCAACGATTTCAAACCAGCAGTGCAAGCATGTGCCTCAGCCAACGTTGAGAAATCATTGGCCTGTAATCTTTGTGTTACATCCGTATACAGCCATTTTAGCCACTCACCCACGAACCTAAAAGCATATGCAGATGCCAATAATGGAAAAAGCCTGCTTTGCTGAGTTCTGTAATCCAGCACCTGCAGCAAAGAAGTGAATTTACCTCAGAGAAATTCTAATTGAAAGATCATAGCATGTATAGAAGAAAAAATCAAAGAAATGAATAGATATCGGTTGAAACTTTTGAATATTGGAAACAGTGATAAAACAGACTACTATCTCATAAACTAGAACCATCAATGGTTCAAAGCAGCCAATTGCTGAATGCTTCACCCAAAATAAAACCGAGGAGAACTCAATGTCCATGAAATCCAACATTTTTTGGAAATGGATTTTTAAGCTAAACAACCAACTCCGCCATTGCCTGTCCCAAGCGCGGATGAGAAAGGAGGAGGTTGTGTTAGTTTGGCAGCCAGCAAAAAACATTTGCCACATGCCTATCATGTATTCTAATCCAACATTATAGAAGCATTCCCTGTAGTCTGATTGGGGGTATGGCCCTTGATAGAGCAGCATGGTGGAACAGGAATCATGTAGGAAATCCAAATAGTTAGGAGAAGTGTTGGATGATCATCATCATCATTTCTAAGATAAATAACCAAAATTACTACACTACTTTATGAATGGAGAATGAAAGTATCACTCCCTACGATACCAAAACTAACCGGGAAAGCTTTCTTCATATTAATGTGTATTCCTCTTGAACAGTACTAGAATTTTCTTTTCATTTTTTTTTTGGGGCGGGGGTGGGGGTGGGGGAGGATAAATGATTATTAGTAGGAAGTTATTAGGCTTCAAATATTACCTTTGGGAACTAATGTTACAAAACTTGTATGTATTAAAATTGACCAGAAGAATTCATAGAGGAAAAAGTAAATCTATACCTGGGTCTCAGGACCTCCAGCATGTGATCCAAATTGACGTCGAACTGCACTATATCTCACAGCAATACAAACTGCTCGTGATAAATAATTTGAGGCATCAGCGACAATGGTTTGGCGTACGAAAACCATTGTACCATAAACAAGCTGCTTGGGAACTTCAGATTGCATATATTTCCCATCTCTTGTGACCTGTGAGAGCCTGCAGTAACGAACAAACTTTCAGCAGATTGTAGCACCCATAAATTCTTATTAGTATTTAACTGACAAGATAGTTATAGATTGTTTCTTTCATTTCAGAGAGAGTTTTCAGGGCTAACATAAAAGGAGCTTAATAAGAGCTAGAAATCCATATACCATAAAAAAGTAAGATTGGAACCATGAAACCTAGCAGCAGTGGAACCTGATGTTTACATGAAGTGACACCTAAGTATCTCTCAGCTTATGAAACCTCCAGTTATGTTGGTTTTAGTATTTCTTATTTGCAACTAAATAGGAATTGGAGTACTCTAAACTATCCAAAAATTTCACAGGCCCAATCTTGGTTGGCTTAACACGCACTCCAGGACCAGACCCCAATAGAATTCCAAAGTCGAACATATTTGTGCAAGAGCAGGTTTAGGATGGATTACTGCATGGGAAGATCTGTGTTGCCATCCCCATACTTTAATAATAAAAAATAAGAGATACCAGTTACCCTCAATTCACATTGGAATTTGTATCCTTCAGTATAGGTCATACGGATTATTACCCCCGAAGTAAGTCCATTATATCTCCCAAGACCCCCGAACAGAAGCTCCTCAATTAGTAATGGTTCATAGAAACAATTCACCACCAATGTTCAAAAAGGAGGAGGCAGGACCTCGCATTGACTACTTCACGTCATCTTCCTTTTCTTCTTCTTACATGTAAAGAGATAGCATATGGGTCTATGTGTGTCTTTGTGTGTATATGTGTGTGTGTGTGTGTGTGTGTGTGTGTGGGTGTGTGTGAGAGAGAGAGAGAGACATCACACCTAGGCTACACCTAGGTGGATTATCGGCCAGGCCGCCTAGGTGCCCAGGCGACCAACATTTCATCATTGTTAACCACAAGCTAGACACCAACCAAAAAGGTCGGGTCTCCATCATATTTAGAAAACTCCCATAGGACGTCCATTCCCGCTCAAAATGAAATTGAGGTGCACCAACATTTAGAACATGACCATAGAGCCTCTAAAAAGAGACAAAAATGTCGAACAGGGTGGCCTTGATAAATGACAAACAGGAAAGGTTTGATAAGTATGATTTTTTAACAAAAACCATCCCTCCCATGATATTGTAAATTGACATGATACTATAAGGAAATCAAAGCTAACTGGGCATAAGCATATGGCAAACTGACTAATTTCCATGCTTTCTGGAAACAAGTTTACTAGGGAAAAACCAATGAGAATGATAATAATGGAGGTTGGTTCATAAGATCCAGACCCCATCATCATGGAAGAAAAGAAAAAGGAAAATGTTTGCTATCTGTGATACCCGGATACTTGTATATGCCTAATGTCTTTAGTACCAGGATACGCAACATATATTAGTATCTATATGGCACAATGCATATATTTATGCCTCATGAATTCTGTAATATATATTTATCACTCAGTCGGACAAGATACACTTGTACATATTCATGTCATGGATTTTAGAAAATGCCAAATCATATCATCGCTCCTCGTACCTGTATAGATATACATACATCTTAGTTTCCAATGAATATGTAAGCAGGAAATTTAAAGGTACCTCATCAGCATTTGGTTCCTTGGTATGCGCACATGATCAAACCGTAGAACACCATTATCCATAGTATTGTATGCACCATTTCCAAATTTCATTCCAATATCACCAACAGTTATACCAGGTAGAGGTGAATGATCTTCTAAACTCCTCAATTGAACTATGAAACCTGGAAGTAAGAGGTGAGCTTGTAACATTAGAAAAGCTTCAGTTTTAAGTCTCTGAATCTAAAATGTAAAAGATTTCACATGCCTCCTTTGATATAAAATAACGAAAGCAAAGCAGTAACATTACCATGAATACCATGATCTTGACCATCAGTGATGAGACGAGCGTAGACGACTGCATGGGTTGAAACCTTTCCTAAGCCACCAGGCCACCACTATACCCAGAAAAAGGGGAGGAAGAAAAAAAAGAAAAAAAGGAAAAAAAAAGGAAACAGAAGAATTTCCATATTAATATGCACTAGTTCTTATACAATATTACAGAAGCGGCTCTCACTTGGCATACATGTGATTAGACCTAATGTAAATTTCCAGAAATATGACGAAGAAGCAGAACATAAACAATCTTGAGGAAAAAACCCACCAGGGTAATCCATAACTCACTTTGCTTGAAGTTAAGGTAGGACTATGGATAAGAAATTCCTCCGTTTTTGGATCATATGTTGCTGTTGTTTCGAGTCCCTGAACATTTGATCCATGTCCAAGTTCAGTTTGTGCATAACAACCAATGATTTGCATCCTATAAGCCAGAGACAACCACTTTTTCTGTTGCTCTTCAGTGCCTTGCCCTTTTATTGCTGGTATAAACATTCCCTACAGAATGATGAATTGCATTAAAAATAAAAACTAACACAAAAATAGCAGTAATATGCAGTCCAGTGTACTTTAAACAAGGACTCTTAGAAGAATATTGAGGCATGCATGCACCCATCCACACACACAAAAGTTAAGAAGTGGACAAACTAAAAAGAGAAGCTTAATACTCTACCATCAAAATATGTTTGTGAACCATATCTTCTGAGTGACTCAGAAGTTGGGTGTTGTTCCATAGTGACTGGACACATATCTAGGAGGTTGATTGTTGTTTCTTTGCTCTTATTGTATATCATCTTGAATCCTCTTTGGCATTGAATTCAGTGATAGTATTTCTTTGAGAAAAATTATTTATTTTTTACACTATGAATGTAACTTGATTTTGAGAGTGTTTCCATTCTTGGGATAACAAACTGTACGAATTTTTTACATTAATTTGCTACACACAAATTAATTATCTTTCCACTTGGTGTTTCAAAACAGGTATACCGGTTGAGCACCAAGGACGAAGGACAGCTAGTATATTAATGTACTCACCCAATGAAGATCTGTATAAGCAGGTTCGTCCACAAAAAACCTGACTCTAGAAGCCTCTTCTTCTGTCAAGATAAAATTGATATTTTTGTCAGAGGAATTCAAAAGAGAAAAACCTTGCCAATATAAACAATAGCCTTCTAGACACCAGAGAATCTGATTTCCTAATGCATTAAATGAGCTGGAAGAAGCCAGATTGTATAAAAATCAAGAACAATTCATGCAGGAGATCCATAAACCCCAAGCTTCTCTAATTGCCTCCTGTTTGCTACACAATTGGTCAGTAGATTAGCTTCACACAGAACAAAGAAATGTTATAATAAGCCACAAGAAACTTGAACTGTTACTCCTATAGTAACAGTTTAACTGTCCATACGATTATGCAGAGCACTGCTATTGTATGTATTCAACACACAGATGTTTAAGAGCATCATAAAACAAAATTTTCAGTCTAAAATTCATTTACTTTTTTGGCGTACCAACACCAAGACGCTTAATTTAAGAATTCTGGCATACCAGAAAGACGGAGTTCAACAATACGCTTCCATGCATGGGCTGCTTTTCTTAGGGTGTTCTTGAACAAGTCTTTCCTTCCCAACATAGGTCTCTCATCCTTGCGGAAGGCCTAATCATAAAGAAAATGGCTAGATGAGACACAAGCAAGCCGATCAAAATAGTTGAGGTCACATAAATGCTACATAGACTAACAAACACATTTACAAACTTGAAAACCAACTAAATTTGTTTTTGGTAAATTCAAGACATGAGATGCTCACACATTGTAGCTCTGAAAATAAGAGATGCATGACAATTACTCAAATAAAGGGGAAAATATTTACATCAATCATTTTCTGATGAAAAATATTTAAAGAAAATGCACGGCTTCTAGCCACATTTGTCCTGATGGAAGCTCTGTCCCAGAGAATTCTTTCTATGAAACTAACAGTTTCACCTCCCATGTTTGTTTCATGGGAAAACACTTTCATAGAATGCACCCAAAACAGCACCGCTATGTAATTTTGCACCAATTTGGGGGATAGGACTTTCATACCTATTTAGTTATGGAAGTGCTTTCTATTTGACAGAAAGCTCTCTCCTACAACCAACTCTCCAGAGAGAGCTTCCTGTCGAAACAAATGTTCCCATAATGAAATGTCTTCTATCTATAATGAGTATACGCAGATGACATATTGAAAATTTAAGTCATCAAGTGACTACTCAACCAAAGAATGAAAGCATGCCTTGGACAAAAACAATTTTAATGGCAACACAAACTATCAACACCAGTTTAATGTCTAAATGGAACAAACACAAAATTGTGACTTGAAACTCAAATCCTTTTAAAAAATAAATACATTTACTAATTATACAAAAGAATATGCTCGAAAAGTGTGGTTTTAGCAAAACTTTAGCAGAATTTGTCTTGATTAGTTTGGCGTTGATGATTTCAAAACTGTGTCGTGTTCAAATCCTACAGCTAGAATACCAAAAAAGAAAGAAAATGCAAAAATCAAATTGGTTTATATGACAGAATCCAGACACCTTCAGCCCCGTGAAAAGCAACAAATTTTAGCAAATTAACCATTGCTTATTATGAATAAAAATACAAATTTACTAATTTCACCACAGAGAAATCCAAGCACAGTTAAATAACTCAGTAATAAAAAATAAAATACAATAAAGAAACAGAAGTTAAGATCTTGCTCCAGATTCAGGGAACTTTGGGCTGGAATGACAAAATGGGCCAACCAACCATCGACACCTCAATTCTCTAGCTGGAAAATGGAAAAGATACATCTGAAAAGGTTGCTTTGCCAATGAACCACTATTTGGCCTGTTTTATTGAAAATCCAGTTCATCGGTACAATATATTCCAAACATTTACCCTTTTAGGCTGAAGCCCAGTCCAAATCTTTTCCGAATTCTGGATTTTGCAGAAGAAACCAATCAACCATTGGAAAAACAAAAAAAAAGCTAGCATCAATCAAATTTCCTGAATTGTAATTTTCTTTTCATTAGCTGGCTGAAATTCAATCCAAATTTTATTGGATTTTGACAAAAAAACCCAACTTTTCGACTCAAGTTGCCAAATGCATACCAAACAATGAAATACCAAATGTGTACAACAATAAAATAAAAGAAAATACACCAGAAATTACAAAGACTAAGCACGAACCAGTATTTCAAAAAGCGGTAGGCAGCACCTAGGCGGTCGGGGGTTAGACCGCCTAGAACCTAAGGCGAAAATATTTTTTTTGGGTTTTTTCTCTCTAAAATAGCCTCTAACAAAATATTTTTTTTGGGTTTTTTCTCTCTACAATAGCCTCTAACAAAATATATTTTTTTGGGTTTTCGCTCTCTACAATAGCCTCTAACAAAAAAAAAAATTGGGTTTTCTCTCTCTTAAATAGCCTCTAACATAACTTTAACCCTTTAGTATTAACAAAATGACCCAATAATACAAAAATACCCTCAAGGAGTCCTAAGGAGGGCTCAAGGAGCCGCATTGGCACAGACTATGCGGGCTCAGGTGGGCGCGCATACCCTCAAGGAGCCCTAAGGAGGGCTCAAGGAGCCGCATTGGCGCAGACTATGCGGGCTCAGGTGGGCACGCAGGGATATCCGCCTAGGCGGGCGCTGGGCGATCCAATTTTCGAAAGCATGGCAAAACATTGAAATTTAAAAGATTGCACAATTTACAAGACCAAGTAATCAATGCAACAAAAAAAATACAAAAGAAAAAAATTAAGCATAAATTGCAGAAAATAAGAGAGAAAACATAATGTTCAAATGCAGTTAAAGAAGAAATTGCAGGGAAGAAAAATGGGCAAGAGCACTAACCGGATCACTCGCAACAAGACGGGCCATCCTATCATTCACGTCAAAGGCATGTTGAGAACCAGCCCACACAATCTTCATGGCATCGACATCGAATTCAGCTGTCTTCCTCTCAAAATCCAAGTGATCAACTTCTTCCATTGCTGCTTCTTTTTAGAACAAAACAAAACAAAAAAGTGAGGAAAATTACCACAAATTCTTTTCTTTAGTTTCACAGTAGAAAGATCTCCTTTCTATTGAAAAGAGAGGTTTGAATTCTTCAAGTAAGATAGCACTCTAATCTTCTAAAACGCAAGAAAATTTGGTGTCCCTTAAAATGAGACGTATACCTTGTATTTCTCCTCCTGCTTCTGATCTGAGAAACAATCAAAACCCTAATAATGTGATGTTCTTCTGCAGCTATTCTGAGAAAGGGTAACAGACCCTAAAATCACCAATTTTGATCTCATAAAGTACAAGAACGATTAACTTCTCTCCAGCTACCTTTCTGAAAGGAAACAAAAACAAAACAAAACCCTAAACTTTGATCTTATTTAGCTACAATCTAACAAATTATGATACCCTTATGCAAATCACACGATAAACATTAAAAACCACCCCAGAAGACGCCCAAAATCCCAGAAATATGAACCCCAAACCGTGAATATTCTCATATAAATTAGCCAAACGAAAAGAAATAGAATCAATTGCTGCTAAATCAAAAACATTATTTAAAAAAACCATATTCTTAACAGAATCTGAAAATAAAAAATGTTCAAAACCCTAACCTTAAGGCAAGGAGCTCGAAAAATGGATCAAGCGAGAGAAAGTGGCGTTTTTTATAGAGAGGTCTCTGCTCCCTTCCGTCGCCAAAAGTTGAGAACTCCAATGAAAATAGTTTTTTTTATGATAACAACGTAGTTATATCCTGATATTCTCTCTCTAGATTCTGAACATATCACTATATTTTATCTCTCTACTATTAATATGTCTGAATCTGTCACCCCGGGCTGTCTCCTCTCGAAATTTTCTCTCTCTAAAATACAGGATCACTATCACTCTAGATTTTCTCTCTCTAAAGACTGATCCGACGGTAAACGCGTCACTGAATTCTCTCTTCGGACCTGTTCCTCTCCAATCGCTCTCTTCTAGATTTTCTCTCTCTAAGCGGGCAATCGATATCCTTCTAAAATTTCTCTCTCTCTCTAAGCGGGCAATCGATATCCTTCTAAAATTTCTCTCTCTCTCTAAGCGGGCAATCGATATCCTTCTAAAATTTCTCTCTCTCTCTAAGCGGGCAATCGATATCCTTCTAAAATTTCTCTCTCTCTAAGCGG
The DNA here is from genome assembly GCF_000471905.2 of Amborella trichopoda. Next base: position 649,784 of record NW_006497475.1, read on the forward strand.
CAATCGATATCCTTCTAAAATTTCTCTCTCTATAATGTTTCTCTCTCTAAAGTGACCGGTCCGAAATTTTCTCTTTCGAAATTTTCTCTCTATAATG
>NW_006497475.1:649900-667700 GCF_000471905.2 Amborella trichopoda
CGCGTCACTGAATTCTCTCTTCGGACCTGTTCCTCTCCAATCGCTCTCTTCTAGATTTTCTCTCTCTAAGCGGGCAATCGATATCCTTCTAAATTTATTCTCTCTCTCTAAGCGGGCAATCGATATCCTTCTAAATTTCTCTCTCTCTCTAAGCGGGCAATCGATATCCTTCTAAAATTTCTCTCTCTCTCTAAGCGGGCAATCGATATCCTTCTAAAATTTCTCTCTCTCTAAGCGGGCAATCGATATCCTTCTAAAATTTCTCTCTCTCTAAGCGGGCAATCGATATCCTTCTAAAATTTCTCTCTCTATAATGTTTCTCTCTCTAAAGTGACCGGTCCGAAATTTTCTCTTTCGAAATTTTCTCTCTATAATGTTTCTCTCTCTAAAGTGACCGGTCCGAAATTTGACCGGTCCGAAATTTCCTCTCTTTCGAAATTTTCTCTCTCTAACTTAAGGGACATGTTTCTACGCTTCCTAACAACCTTAAGGGACATGTTTCTACGCTTCCTAACAACCTTATAAATTATAGGGAAAAGTTTATATAGACCCGAGGCTCTAAACAATTGAATTTGAACCTACTTTAAAAATTTAATTAGTAGGGGTTGTTTTGATGTTCAAATGCCTTCAAATTGATCATCTCGACAGTCGAGATGTATGAACATAAAAACAAATAAATTATATGTTTAGAAGTAGTGTATTTTGTAACATATTTTTGAATCATCAATTTTTAAGATTTTTAAGTTTTCATATATATATATATATATTTATACTATTTTTTAAGCTTTAAACCTTATAAACAAATATAAAAATATATTTTAAAACTATCACAAAGATTTTCAATATTGAAACTACATTTCTTGAAACTATTTGAAAATATGCTTTAATTTCATTGTTTAGAGCGTAAGCACTATACAAACCGCGCCCTAAATTATATATGATCCCACTTCTTAGCGAACAACTATGATTGTTTGTACATAATTTTACATGAAATATTGTTTTATTTTTTATTTTTTTCGACAAAATCACTTATGAAAATAATTTTGAACATTCTGCCGTAAAATTAGAGCAAATTGAAAAATACAAAAAAATTATTTTATGTAAAATAAATAACAAAAATGCCTCTATAATTTTTAAAGATATTCTAATAATTTTTATCATCAAAAGTATTTTTTAATATTGTTATCATTTATCAAATGATTTAAATTTTAGTTTAAAATTATTTATAAAAAATTTAAAAATAATTATAATCAAGATTGTGTAACTCAAGCCATCAAAAGTGTCTAATCAGATCTAATGATTGAATCCACATAGACACAGGTGGAGTGTCATAAAAGCCCTACACCCTATCTCGAGGCCAAAAATGATCGTGCCAAAAGGCAAGCTCTTTCTACTTTTCGCTATAATCTATTCTCGTATCACCACTCTTTCTCTCTCTAAACTGGGTCCATAATACCCCGATTGTACGTCTTTCTCTCTCATCACTATGTCATCTCTCTTTTTCTCTCATCTCTGCTTTTCTCTCTTTGTTTTCTCACTTTCTCTCTCATCTCTCTTTGTTTTCTCACTTGCTCTCTCATCTCTCTTTGTTTTCTCACTTGCTCTCTCATCTCTCTTGATTTTCTCACTTTCTCTCTCATCACATATCGACCTATTCTCTCTTTCTATATCGTGTTCCCGCATGAGCACTCTTAAACCTACTCCCTCAGGTCAAATTATACTCAATTATTTTTCTAATTTACGTATAACTAAGTGCTTGTTTGGATGTACTTATTCTCAAATGATAATCTATTTTTGAGTGAAAATTATCATGATAATGAATTAAATGATGTTTGCAATTTATCTAGTAAAGCATAGAGATTAATTTATAAACAGATTTACATAAAAAAACAACAAAATTAAAATTAATATAAAATTTAATAATAAAATAATATAACACATAATACCAAAACGATAGACAAAATAATATTCTACATAGCATATTAATTTCAGATAAAATAGTTCGCTCCTTAGTAGATCAATTGTCATCCAAACAAATACTTGGACGATTATTTTCAAAATTGAAATTTGGATTTTGAGTTCTCTAAGCTTAGATTTAACCGTCTATTTTTCAAGCATGTACATAATGTTGAGTGAACCGTTTTTTTTTTTCTTTTCTGAGGTCAATCGATAGTTTAAAGAGGTTTCATCTCCAAAATTCTAGATTCTAAAACATAATAGAATGGATCTTACTAGAGGGTATGATACTCAATAGAGCATAATAACATACCAAAACCTGCGTAGCCGATTCTAATTAGTTGGAAAAAGACTTTGAGATTAGAAAAAGACTTTGAGGATGATAATGATAATGGATCTTACTTGAGGGAACAAATTGACAATTTGTTCCCTGCGGTGCACGCACGAAATCCTTCAATTGGACTGTACGTCACGTGCCGTTTTCTCTTTTGATATTTCTCGTAAAGGCGGCCCTCTCTCTCTCTCTAAAGTGGCTTTCTCTGTCTGAACTGCTAAAATTGGTAATTGAACATGTCACGGGTGACGAATGGACATCTATCCTTCTTTCTCTCTCTCTCTCTCTCTCTCTCTAGGGCCAACACCTTTTTCTCAGTCTACAACATAACAACTTCTCTCACTTGGGTATTGTATAATCCATGTATTATTTGTGGTAGATATTTGGTATAGTTTTTAGACTTTACAAAATGCAGGTTCCCTGGTTCTTAAAAACGTGTTTAATGAGCTTTGCTTACTCTCTCCTAAGAAAAACTTTTGAAGTTTCTCTCTCTAAGATATTCATAAGGAAAAATTTGAATAATAAGGGGTGGCGATGGACCCGGGACCAACCCAGGACATGAGAGGTGGACTCGAACCGGATCAAGGTATGGGCTCAAAATTTGACCGGGCGGGTTGGGTTTGGGTTCAAATCTTAGACCCGAATACTATTCAGGTCCAGGTTCGAGTCTGAGTCCGATCGGGTCCAAGTCTAGAGATATTTTTCAAGTCCTAATATATAAAATATATTTAAATGTAGATAAATACATAAACATTTTAATTTTGAGGTCAGGTATGGGTCTACGCCCGACTCGACCCATTGCGACACCTAGAATTACCTTTGTAGTTAATCCAATGATAAATCTTGTCTCTTTTATGTGGGATTTGGGATAAAATTTCAAAATGTTTTCATTACATCCATTTTTACATGAAACTAAAACAAAAAATAGGTATAATAGGTATATGTGATTGTATACTATGAGACTATTTATTTTTTGTAGAAGGAGGACAAAATCGATTTTAGCCATTGGATATGAAATCTAATAGGTGGAAGTATGTCACAATATTTTAGAAATTTGTTTGACGCTGTCCGTTAATAATTACACATCTTCAACCACCCCTATTTTAAATCTAAACCGTTGTAAAGGGATAACCCATAATCATCTAAATCTTTGGGTTATTTCTTATATTGGGATTAATTTCATTTAAATAGTTGTTGTTACAAAATATTGTTGTAACAACGTATCCCATGTATATAAAAAATATGTACATTTTATATTATAAATACACAATCTCATCTCACGTGAAAGTTCAAGAAAGTGATATAGAGACTTATTAAAAAATATTTGGGTTGTTTTATTATGGTATGTGAGATAGAAACTTTTTCAATAATATTTGGGTTGTTCTATTATGGTATCTAAACAGAGTCGATCTTCTCAGCCTACCATCCCAAGTTCTTTTTTTGCACTCCCTTCATTACTGATTGAGCTTTTTTAAAAAAAAATACGTCTCTCCCTCTCTCTAGCCTTATCATATAGCCTCTTTTCTTCTATCTAACTCCTCGTCCCCGTGTTCATCTTAAATTCTCAATATTTCTACTTGAGTTGTTCTATTATGGTACCAGAACAAAGTCGATCATCTCAACTTACCATCCCAAATTATTATCTTCGCATACAAATCCCTGTCTTCAATACTAGGAAAACCCTTTTGTTAAAAATACGTTTCTCCCTCTCTCTAGCCTCCTTTATTCTAACTCCTTCTCCCAATGTCCATCTTAAATTCTCAATATCTCCCTCGGTAATATGTCTCTGTCTAGCTTTATATACATCTTCTCATCAGCAAGGTCCTCTCATAATTTTTATTCTAACTTTATTATTATTTTGTTTATATTTCCATGTTCCATCCAAACCCTCTCTCTCAAATCTCTTTCACACTCTCTCTAGCATTCACAACTTCTTTGTGCCCACTTATCCTTCCCATATTCTTTTGTTTTTTACCCTCTTCTTTACACTCAACAATGTCCACACCTACTAACAACACACCTACAATTGTTGCCGATAAACCCAACCCTCCCATTAATAACCTCCACCAATTTCTTCCCCACAAACTCACAATTACCAATTACTTGATTTGGAAATCTCAGTTCATGCCCATTCTTCGAAGGTACGATCTTCTCGATTACATGGATGGCTCCCTCCATTGCCTTGCTGAATTTATTCCAACGGAAAACAATGAGGACCCCAAGATGAGCCATACATTTCTCAATTGGAAGTGACAAGACTAATTGTTACTTAGTTAGATTATCTCGACCCTCGGGCCATCCATGCCCAAATCGTGGGTCTTACCACCTCCCAAGAAATACGAATTGCACTATAACTCTTGTTTTTGAATCATTCATGAGCACGTATAATATAACTGCGACTCAAGTTGAAAACTATCAATAAGGGATCCTTGAACATTACTGATTATTTTCAGCAAGTAAAAAGCATAACCGATCATCTCGTTGCAGTAGGAAAGCCAGTATCTGATGATGACTCAATACTTCACATTCTTGGTGATTCCCTCTTGAGTACAATTCGTTTCAGACCTCTATGATTTTGATCTCATTACCCTCAATGATCTCTATGGTATCTTGCTAAATCAAGAGATTCGACTCTCCGACCAACAAGGCATGCTGGACATTGGATCTCCATCATCCAATCTTGCAACCACACAAAAGAACAACTCAAGAAGGGGTTGTGGCTCGCAAATCGTGGACGAGGTGATCGTGGTCGTGGTCAAGGCCATGGTCAACAGCAAAACAATAACTCCCTCTTTGGAAATTAGCAACGCTTTAACAATGCATTTCAACCTGATTTGGGTGTAAACCTGAATGCCTTCTCCCCCCCCCCCAAAAAAAAAAAAATGAACTCAATGTAAAATGGCAAAAAAATATGAACAAATCTTTTAATAAAAGAGAAATTTATATAGAGCCGAGGCTCTAAACAATCAAATTTGAGCCTACCTCAATTTTTTTACTAGAATAAATTGTTTTGATGCCCAAATATTTTCAAATTGATCATCTCGACATCAATAATGGATATGAGAAAAATGGATTGCAAGTTTTGGAAACAGTGTATTTTGTAATGCATTTTTGGACCGTCAATTTTCGATATTTTCAAGTTTTTATGTATATGTCGATCTACACCATTTTTTAACCTTTAAAATTTATAAATAAATATGAAAATATATTTTAAGGCTATCATTTTTCATATAAATGTCGATTTAAGGCTATCTTCTCAACACTATTTGAAGGTAGGCTCTATTAAAATTGATTCTCGAGAGCTATACAAACCGCATCCTTAATAAAAAGACTAGAATGGCGTCGGCCGGATTTGAATGGAGACCTTCATTCAGCTCTATACAAATTGCACCCTTTTAGCCTCGCCCGGATTTGAAGGAGGATTTGAATGGAGACCTTCATTCAGCTCTATACAAACTGCAACCTTTCAACCGCACCCTCAACAAACAGACTCGAATGGATTCACCTGGATTTGAGCAGAGACCTTCATTCGGCTCTATAAGCACCCTATCGGCTCTATACAAACCGCACCCTTGAACAAAAAAAATACTAAAATGGCTTCGCCCGCACCCTTAAACAAAAAGACTAAAATAGCTTCACCCTCACCCTTGAACAAAAAAATACTAAAATGGCTTCGCCCGCACCCTTGAACAAAAAGACTAAAATAGCTTCGCCCTCACCCTTCAACAAAAAAACACTAAAATGGCTTCGCCCGCACCTTTGAACAAAAAGACTAAAATAGCTTCGCCCTCACCCTACGACCAAAAAATACTAAAATGGCTTCGCCCGCACCCTTGAACAAAAAGACTCAAATAGCTTCGCCCTCACCCTAGAACCAAAAAATACTAAAATGGCTTCGCCCGCACCTTTGAACAAAAAGACTCAAATAGCTTCGCCCTCACCCTAGAACCAAAAAATACTAAAATGGCTTCGCCCGCACCCCCTTGAACAAAAAAATGATTATAAAATGGCTTCGCCCGGACTCGAACCGGAGACCTTCAGTGTGTTAGACTGACGTGATAACCAACTACACCACGAAACCATTATTGAGAGGAGATGAACACTTTTATTATTTTATCAGAAACATAATGACAAAACCATAGTTACGCACCTCTTCAGATTTCCATATACTTAAAATATTGATTTAAGCATTAATAAAAAGGAATATCACCTAAAAATATTTGTTTTATTTTTGGAATTGAAACAATTTCATATAGTACATATTTTATATTGAGGTCTCACTTTTTTAGGGTATAAAGTACATTTTGATTTTATCTTTTTTAAAAAATATTAGGTTGAATTCAAATTTGGTAATGTTCATGACTTTCACCATAGGGGAATTATGTCAATCTTATTTAAATTAAATTATTTTTTATTATCTTTTATATGTGTATGATGGTGACAAATATAAACATACAATTTAATATTAATCCGATATATAAAAAATATAAAATTAAAATGCATTTCATCTAAATTGGATCTTAATCCAATATATAAAAAAATATAAAATCAAAATACATTACATACTTTAAAAAATGATACTTCAGTGTAAAATGTGAAATATGTAAAATTAATTTTTTATTTAAGAAATAAAACAATTTTTTATTATAAATTAAATTAATATATAAAATCCCATGATATTTCTGAATTACAAAGTAGTCTCTATTGTTTCACAATTTACCCTTGGGTCCCCATTCTTATTGTAAATTTTGTTTGTTTCCAAAATAACCTTCGTCCGGTACTTGAAGTATCATATTGAATGTAAGGTTTTTTCTTTCAAAACCTATTCTGATACTTGAAGTATTGAAATAAGTCCAAAACTAGAAGTACTGAACGGACTTTTGACAAAAAAAAAAAGAAAAAAAAGTAGCAAATAGCTAGGGTGGTATTTGTGTAGCAATCCATATTTTCATCATTCGAGCTTGTCAAGTTGGACCGAATTTTAGAATATAAAATTTTACATGCGTTCAAATACTTTAGTACCATATCGGGTTTATTTTAAAAAATCTAAAAAATTGACAAAACAATGTCCCACACATAAAATATGAAAAAATGAGGATTGTTTTTCAATTATAAGAAAAATAGGGGACTTATATCTTAATTTTGCTAAAATTTTAAAAATTGAAGGATTAAAATAGATTTATGTGTTAATTTTCCTTAAAAGAAATGAAACAAAAATAAAAACTGGACCAGGGTTATTTAAAAAAATAAAAATTGACAAAGAAAATAGCCCACATATAAAAGGGTTATTTTGAAAAATCTAAAAAATCGGCAAAAATAGTCCCACACATAAAATATGAAAAAATGAGGAATGTTTTTCAATTCTAAGAAGAACAGTGGATTTATATGTTAATTTTCCTAAAACTAAAAAAATTGAAGAATTACTTTTTAGTTCCAAAAAAGAGATTTATGCCTTAATTTTCCTTAAAAGAAATGAAACAAAACAAAAAAAATGTCCCACGCATAAAAAAAGGAAAAATGAAGATCGTTTTTCCATTCAATGAAAAATAGGTGATTCATACGTTAATTTTCCTAAAACTATAAAAATTGAAGAATTACATTTTAGCTCCGTATGTGTTAATTTTCCTTAAAAGAAAATGAAACAAAAAAGGCTTCTTCACAGGTAGGATTCGAACCCACGATCGCCTGATTAGAGGTCAGACGCCTAATCCATTAGGCCACGGGTACATAACGACGTTTTTCGAGGATTACTTTTTATATTTATAAATAAATAAGGATTGTTTGTACAACCCCTTGGCTTCTCTCTCTAAATATGTTGTTGTTTTATATTCTCTATGAAACTGGCCGTTTTTTTGTCTTTTCTCTCTAAATATGTTGGTATTTTATATTCTCTTTCTAAAACTCCGGTCGTTTTTTTATATTCTCTGCCTAAAATTCCTTCGTTTTTTTGGCTTCTTCCTCTAAAAACCTTGGTGTTTTGTTCTCTTCCTCCGGAGCTTGTTTTTTTTTTCTCTCTCTAAAAATCACCTCCGGAGCTAGGCTTAAATTTATAAATTTTTGAAAAAATTATAAAAAAAAATATTTTAAAATAGACTATTTATACAACTTATCCCACCTCAATTTTTTCTCTCACTTTTTTCGTACAACAACATTACCGCGCAAAAACCCAAAGGTAAACTTTTGTTATTTTCTTAACAGAAATACCCTTCCTGTACAAATCAAATCAATTCGCGGGTGTCAAGTAGCGTACTGCCGGAGTGCATCTTTGCACTACCGGAACGCCTTCTCATAATGCCGAAGCACTGTGGCTCAGACCTACATTGCCAGAGCTCACATTCAAAATGCCGGATCACTTGTTTATACTGCCGGAGCACGGTCTTCTATTGCCGAAGCACTGTGGCTCTAAAGACTTCATTGCGGAAGCGGAATGCTGGAGCGCATCTTTGCACTACCGGAGCGAGTTCTCATAATGCAGAAGCACTGCGGCTCAGACCTACATTGCAGTAGCACATATTCAGAATGTCGAAACGTGTGTTTGTAAGCGCATGTGAAAACAATAAAGAAGGCCGTGTGAAACAAACAATGGTAGTTTAGTCTTATTTCATGCTACTTTTGGGTTAGGGGGTTATTTGCAAGAAAATGTTGTTTGGGAAAAGAGTGAGTGAAAAGATCGGAGTGAGAGTAAGTTGCATAGATAGTCCATTTTAAAGTGTTTTTTTTTTTACTTTTCCTAAATTCTTCTTCTCTCTCAAAAGTTGACCCAATCTCTCTCTAAATTATGAAATATTGTTCTTTATGTGTTTTCTCTCTCTAAAAAAATCTCTTGAGTTACGTCCAGTATTCGCAAAATCGAACCAGAACGGTTAATCGGACATGGGGCTGGGAGTGGTTTAAACCAAAACCGAACTAACCGGTCAAGTAGATTTTTTTAAAAAAAATGGGTTAAAAACTCCCAAAAAATAAATAAAAAAAAACTAAAAATACTTAGACTTTATTTTACACAAAAAATTTTGAAACAACTTTTTATAAAGTAATATTCGAATACTATGGTCATGTGCTTGAAAATAGCTTAGGATATTTTTTTTGAAGATATTTTTGTCATATAATATATAAAAAACTTCCCATATTGATAAAAAATATATATAATTTTATTAAGCAAAATGTAAATTTTATTTTTTAGAAAATCAATTTCTCAAATGAGAGATGATTTTAAATTAAAATATTTGTATAACTCTCTCTCTCTCTCTCTAGAATCTGGCCAGATCAGGATCGGCCAGTGACTGATCCCGAGTTAGTCGGCCGATTTTTTAAAAAATAGTTGATCTTTTGAAGGCTATTTCCATAGTATTAAAAAAACTTGATAGAGAAAGAACAAAAAAATACATAAAGAAAAAGGAGAAGAACAAAGCACATATTCATTGAACATAAGGCAACCATAATTTCTACAAGCACTTTAAAAAAAAAAATATCCCATTTCCATAATTACATATATAAATATATCAACTTTAACAAAAAGATAACTAAAAAATCGAGCGACATTATCATGCACTTATCAAAAAGAAGAATCAATTTCATAAAAAAATGATTTTATCAAAGGAATAATTTTATTAAGCAAAATAGAAAAACACTTATCATATTCATCGAAAAAATGTAATTTTAAAATCATAATTCTATTAAAAATAATTTATTAAGCAAAATAGAAAAACACTTCTCAATTTTATCAAAAAAACATAATTTTATTTAACAAAATATCTTTTTTAGAAAAATCGACTTTTCAAAAACCCAAAAAATGAAGCAACATTTCGAGCAATGAACGACCCTCAATATTTGGATAATCGAAAAAATGAACATACATGCATTGTAAAGGCTTCAATCATCTTTCAAACGCACCCAATATCATCAAAAAATATTCGTTATTTTTTATTTAATTGAAGAAAATGCAGAAATTCTAGATCTATGAAATTTTCATTATATGATGCAACAAAAAAATTGATATAAAAAATTTACTCAATAATAAATAAATATAGTAATTTTATTTGAGCTATAAAGCCTCGATTATTGAAATACATGACTTAATTTGATAAACAACAGCCAATAAATGGACAAAAAATCCACATTTTTTGGTAGAACACAGGTTCTTGGAGCAGCAACCGCTCGTGCTAAAATAAACCCTTTATTGTTTTGGTTTATGATCAAATTAAAGTTGAATCTAGTAAATACTTCGAATAGCAATCAAACCCCTCAACTTTCTTGAAGAATCATTAGGTATTGAGGAGACTGTTGAAAGAAAGGCGGAAGTTTTCAAAAACCTAAAAGATCCTCCATTTCAATAAAAGAAACTCGTTTTCTTCAATGTTTAAATCTAAATTTGTTGTTTTAGGTTCATTATATAGTGATTTAAACCATTAAAACACGAAAAAAAACCAAAATATTTTCGTAAACCGAATAAAAAATGGTGAAATTTGGATTCACAGTTTTCCTTCTACAAAAAACGATTTGAATTTTAAAATAACATCGTTGTTTACCCTAAAACGATGTTATAACGACAAACCGGTCCGGTAAGCTGAAAACCGGCCGGTTTTTAAAAAATATCGTCGGTTCGATATCGAACCAGCCGATTTTTGTACCAATTTTTTTTGAAGATGAGCTTCTATTGAGTAGTACCGTAAAATCAACCTTAACCGGAATCGGTATACCCATTTAACAGGCCGGTTCCGGTATGGACTGGCCGGGTTTTTCGAACAATGGTTTCGTCCCAAAGCAACGGGCCAAATCGCGTTGGTTTCTCTCTCTAAATCCTGGTCGTTTTGGTTTTCCCTCTCTAAAAAATTATCCATCCAAAACACGTGGGAGCTGGGATAAATTCCCGTTGTTTTCTCTCTCTAAAAACCACTCGCCCCCAAACTTCTGGGACTGAAGCTGGCCTATGGTCCTATACCTATATAATCGAATCGCCTCTCTCTCTAAAACAGAAAGAGAAGAGAGAGGAGAGAGAGAAGCATCAGGGACCAAGTGCGGGCTCCTGAAAGAGAGAGAAGCCATTTCCTCAACCATTAGAGAGAGAAAGAAGCTTCCTATCTGCATCAATTAAAGGGAGAGAGAGAGAGAGGGCATTGGCCTCCAAAGCATCTAGAGAGAAAGGGAACGAACAGGTAAAGAGCGACAGAGCAAACAACCACCCATTAATAGAGAGAGGAAGAATAACCATCCATTAATAGATCGACCCCACAACCACCAGAACCATGGATCACGCCAAAACCCTAACCCTAGAGCAAACCATCTCGCCTCAGAACACGTCATATACGGAGAAAACCCTAACCCCAGGCCACGACCGTCCTGTCCAGAACATCATAGTGATGCGCCATGGCGATCGAGTGGACCAGGTGAAGCCGTTATGGATTCACAATGCTCAAAGGCCATGGGATCCTCCGCTTGTCGATGAAGGAAAGATCAGAGCTTGGTGTAAAGGAAAGAGGCTTAGAAATGAGGGGTTTCAGATCCACAGGGTTCTGGTTTCTCCATTTGTTAGGTGTATTGAAACTGCTTCGGAGGCCATTGCTGCTCTCTGTGCACATGAGGAGCACCTTGTTGAGACCACCAGCGAAAATGCAGTGATTGATCCAACCAAAGTCAAGGTATCACGATCCGAAGAAACCTAAATACCAGTTATAAGTAGATTAGATTTCTGATTTTGATCTATCGTTCTATCTTTTCCTTTTCTTTTTGATGGTTGGAAGGATCTGGTCAGGGGTTTGATGTTGAAATCTGAGAATTATTGGCTGTGAATTTCTTTCTTTTGAGATCCGAGAATTATTGTCAATTAATTTCTAAAAAAAAAAATATTTTGAAACATTGGAAAGAATTGTGTTATGATCTTACTCTAATAGATGATAAACTGCAACCAGAACGATAGAAGCACTACAATTTAGGAGCATAAACTTAAGGAAAAAGTTTATATAAGGATGCAACCTTATAATGTAGAACTACGGATGCACCTCAAAAATCCATCTGAAAGGGCAGTTTTAAGGTTGAAAGACCCTTTGATTGATCATCTTGGCATCGAGATGTACGACCAAGAAAAATAAAAAGATTTTAAGTCTCAGAAAAAATAAAAAGATTTTAAGTCTCAGAAATAATGCATTTTACAACATATTATCTACACCGTCCATTTTCATAATTTTCATATGTTTATAGATCTACTTGATTTTAACCATTTTTGAAAATTAAAATTTTATAATTAGATATAAAAATAGATTTTGAGATAATCCTAAGAACATTTTACATCAAAATTATGTACCATCATAAAATTTGAAGGTGCACCTTACCTCTGAAGCTACGGATGCATCCTTATGCCAACAGCACCCTAAACTTAATGCTTTTTTAATTGTTGATACTCATATTTTGCATATAGACATTCACCCACCCCACTCCCATATAATATTCAAATTAAGAAATTACCAAATCACGACACTCCCCAAATCCTGTTCAATACTCAAATTGGATAAGTTAATTACTCAGGCTGTCCCTTTATTCTAGCTAGGCTAATCCCTTTATTCCAGTCCTCCGTTTCCGAAACATTCTATCCCAACAGTTCAACCTGTCCTCAAGGTTAGAAGTGCTCAATCATTACTTCACTTGATCATCCGTCTCCCAGTCGGCATCACCATCTAGCATAAACAACTGCTGGGACTTACACCTGTGGCCCAGCAACGACTTTTGTCACCATTATAGTAGAGGTCCTTGTCTCTATGCTCCTTAATCTTGGCCCTGCTTAGTTTCTTAATTGCAGCGGTTCCTGTGTGTACGGTAGCCTCCTGCCAGTTAAATTGGTTTTTTTCTCTGCGCTTGAGTAACTGCAGTTTTTCTTCTTGCATAAAAGCGAGGAAGATCGTGGCCATCAAGGTTCTCGGTCGGAACATTTGGACCTCAATCCCAGTTTCTTCCTCTTGGCCCCCGATAAAGCACCCAATCTAAACCTATCCCTTTCACCCATCCACACTATTCGTCAACCGCTTAAAGTGGTTTGCTATTCTAATTCGGTTCCTGTATGCCACTAATTTAAACAGGGCTGCACAAATATTTGTATTCTGTGTTTTCGAAATGAACAAAGAGTCCTTTGACAAGATCCACTCATGTCACTGTCACGTGTCTTTTCGTTATATGGAAACCACTGCACTGCATCTCCTTCCAAGTGGAAAGATGCCAGAACGTTTATTCCTCCTGGGTTTTCAAAAATTTGAATATTTGCTGCACGCGATAAATCCATCTAGTTGGATCATCGCCACTAAACTTGGGAAAATACAAATTTGTGTATTGGGCTTGGATCGGCGCTCCACCCTCTCTTGTGTGAAATGTCCCTTCATGGGATTCCATGGGATGCATCTAGCTTGGTCCTCCCACCCAATTGACCGACCATTCCTCAATATCTTTGTGCATTGAAGATGCTAATTGCTCGTATTGAAGACTCATTTCAGTGAGGGTCTCACGTACGCACAACAGTGCCAAATGTTGTTGCACTTATCCTTCACACTTTTCCATTTTTTTACTTTTTAACCCCTGCATGCTTGGAGCCTTCTAACCAGCTTTGGGCATACCAGGATTGATTCTCTGATACCACTTGTTATGATCTTGGTCAAAAAGATTGTAACCTGCAACCAAAAGGATAGAAAAGTGTGATGGTGATTTGATCCTCTTTGAGGGGGTTCTTCCTCCTTGTGCTACACAAACAGTTTAAGGGGGCGAAAACTCAATGCTCTATTTTCATTATTGAGAATCATGTTTTCCCCCTCAACCAAGTCCCGTACAATACTCAAATTAAAAAATTACCAAATCAAGAAACTCCCCGAATCCTCAAATTAAATTACTACCCAGGCTGCTACTGCCTTTATTCTAGTCTTACGGTTTCCCAATATATCTTTTTTGTTTTTTTTTCTAGAGCAGAAAAGATCAATTTGTTGGTTTTTATGTTGAAAATATAGGATCAAAGATGGCATCACGTTGAGAATATTGGATCAAAGATGGCATTTTTACTGTGTTAACATGGATAGAGCTATATTACAACTAATCTGAATTTTCGTAAATCTAAAGAACCCTACTTAAAAAAAAAAAGTAAATATGTTAGCAAGTTAGGAATTACTTGACTGAAAAGTTGGTTGTGAAATTATTAGGTTAAAATTCCATTTATTTGAGATTTAGATAGATAAAAATTGGATCAAAATAGTAAATTTTTTAAAATAAATAAAAATTGTAAAACCAAAAGAAACCCAAAGGCAACAGAAAAATTCCCAAAAGCTAAAAAAAAAAGAAAGGGTTTAGAAAAAGCTGATCTATATTGGAGATATTTAAAAAATAAAAAAAAAGGAAAATATAAAAATAGGGCATATAACAAGAAAAGCTTACAAATCGTTGTAAAAGAAGAGCCAAATTACATACATATTTTTTATACATTGATTCTATCTTTTTATATTTTTTATGATTTTGTTTTTAATTTTTTTAGGTGGCCTGAGTTGGACCTGAGTACACGGCTCGGAAAGTAGCTGAGTCTGGGTAACTTGAGTTCGAGTGGACTCAGCCGAGTTTGAATCATTCAATTCTACTGATACTCACCTTATTTCAGTTCCAAACTTATCTTGGATCCAATTTTGAGGTGGATTTCTTATATTGGCTTCATTAATTCTAATGTCTACAAGCTCTTGAGCTTCCTTGAAACATTATCAAACTACCCGAAACATCTGACTCTTTCCTTTGATTTATTGTTTGGATCATTTTGTGGTGTCCCCCATATTCGTTGATATAGAAAGTTTTTTATTTTTTGAGAATGTTTCACTTTTGTTGATATTGAAAGTTTCAGCCAAAGTTCTATGAAATTCGCAGCCACAAATTATGAAAATTGAATATTCATTTTATCTTTTAGTTCAGATTCAGAAGATAGTTGTTGACTTTGCTTAATCTAGGACTGTATCTTTGTCAGAGAAATAGTGGAAATTAAAAGGAGGACTCCAGTTGGGACTCCCAAGACCAAGTCAGGTCTGATAGACTCGGCTGAGTCAGCCTTTTAGAGACTCGATAGGGTCTTTAAAAGAAAAGAAATAATAAAAGGAAAAAGTTTATATAAGGTTGTAACCTAAAAATGTAGAATTAGAGATGCATCTCAAAAATCCATTGAACAAGGTTGTTTTAATGTTGAAAAACCCTCTAATTGATCATCTCTACATCGAGATATATGAATATGAAAAAATAAAAAAAATTGAGTCCCAGAAATAGTGCATCTTGCAACACGTTATCTAGATAGACCATCCATTTTCAAGATTTTCATATGTTTATGGATCTACTTGATTTTAACCATTTTTGGAGTTTAAAATGTTATAATTAGCTATGAGAATAGATTTCAGGTAAATCCTAAGAATTTTTTGTACCAAAATTACATGTTATGATAAAATTTGGAGGTGTGCCTTAATTGGATTGTTTAAGGTTGCAACCTTATATAAACCACACCCATAATAAAATATCTGGAACCAGCCAGACCCGGCCCTGTTCCCATTGGTTTGGTTCCAGTCTCTGGAGAGGGTAGGCAAGAAACAGAAATAAACAGAGGGTAACATGAAGGACAAATAAAGATGCCCTACGTGACCTCAATTTGGGCCAGACTGCTGGTTCCCCATGCGTTTGGTTCCAAAGACCTATTTCCATGCACACAATGGCCGTATTGATTTGTAGTTATACCTAGTAAAAGAAATTCCGGTAATGTAATGTGATAGAGAAGCAGAAATATAATCAATTGGAGTTTTTCTTTCTTTTGTTCATGTATTGAAGTCCTTTTGATATTCTCAATGCTGACACTGTTTTCATTAGCTTCTCTTCTGCTCTTTTGCAGGTCTCAATAGAGTATGGACTGTGTGAAGCCCTGTGCAGGCTGGCCATAAACCCAGAAGTGGTTCCTAAAGATGGAAAGTGGTTCCCTGATGTCTCTGAGCTTGAAGCTTTGCTGCCTCAGGGAACTGTTGATCGCTCTGTAGAGCGCGTGTACCCAGAGGTCTCTCTCTCTCTTACATCAATTTTTGGCTTCAGTTTTGCTGTTAATTTGTTATGTTTGTATATACTTGAATCTGTGAATGGTTCGGTTTTGTTGTTAATTTGTGGTGTTTGTGTAAAATTGAATCAGTTGCCACAATGGGAGGAGGAAATGGAAGAGGCAAGGGACAGATACAGAAGAGTCATTCAGGCTCTTGCAGACAAATTCCCCAATGAGAATCTGTTACTTGTCACACACGGTAGCCTCTCTCTCTCTTTCTCACACACATTCTCTCTCTCACACTCTCTCTCTCTCACACACGCACACAAAAACACACATCTAGGTTCAGCATAAGACAAATCAAACAAAATCGACGACGAATTTGTAAAGTTGAAATGGTAATTGGTACAGATATAAAAGATGTGACCTGAAAGTTCCAACATAAAACCAAAAAAAAAAGAAAAAGATATTGTGAACCATAAAAAAGAAAACCAAAACAAAAACGGGTGCTTTTTGCTTAAAAGAGACCAAAGAGCTGGGAAGACAGAAGTTGGTGTTCCAGTTTCACGCATCAAGAATAACGTCCAACACTCGGACACATTTGATAGAGAATCTCTCTCTCTCATATTGCCCTCTTTCACTTTCTTTTGCCTGTCGTTGCAGGGGAAGGAGTTGGAACTGCAATATTAGAATTCTCCAAGAAGCCGGCAGTTGTGTATCAAGTAGATTATTGTGCCTTTGCACATCTTCAAAGATCAGCCTCTTCCCTTGATGATTTTGAGGTCCTAACAAAGAATGGTCAGACCGGTATTTCTTGCTACTATGTAGATTGATCAGAGAGAATTACTGAGAAGAACATGCCACAATGGGGAGCACATTGAGTTAAACTGAGGCCCCAAAAGTAAATTTAAGAAGTGAGGATATTGGATTGGCTTGTTACCTGGTTTAACCATCAGATCTCTACACGCTCAGTGATCTGAGATCATGGGTTTGAATGTTTAGACTGCCTTCTAGTTAGCTTATTGAAGAGAGATTCAATTACTTTACTACTTGATAAATCTCATGGTTGTTGATTTCACTATTTTAAACCCTATTCATTCAAACTATTCGATAAAATATATGGTTGGTGGTTCACTATGTTGGACCTTATTCAATTGAAAATAACTGGGGACTCTCTCTCGCTCTCTCAAGATCTGCTGGATTTTATGAGTATCAGTTTGATTTGAGGGAATTGGTTCACCATGAAATGTGATGGGAGAGAAACGGATAAATACCAATTTGTTTATGTGGAACACATGTTAATGAGTGCTAATCAGGTAGTGATTTAAAAATTTCTGTATAAGTCGGCTTAGTTTTGGGCCATAGATGTTATGGAGGGAATGGCATAGAAATTTGATGTTTCCTGTGATAGATGATTTTTTATATAGTTTTTCTGGTCTTGTCTGAGACTGGTATAAAAGTGAAGATTCCGATGAACAAAGTTCTCTCTCTCTCTCTCT
>NW_006497475.1:667798-678996 GCF_000471905.2 Amborella trichopoda
TAGTAGTAGTAGTAGTTTTTATTTTATTTAGTTTTACGTTTGGTTCGTTGTTCGTGTAGACGTAGTAGTAAAGTAAGTAAGAGTACGTACTGTACAAGTACTCTCTCTCTCTCTCTCTCTCTCTCTCTCTCTCTCTCTGTGATAAGACTCCATTAGGACAGTTTACCGACCAACTTCTCCTCATCACCGTCAAAGCTTTTTCCCAAACTAATTGGGGTCAGCTTGCATTATCCACCATTACAACATTAAAATAAGAATTAGATGGTTCTAGGATAGCTTGAATCTGTTATGTAAATGCATTAAATCTATGCCGTTGTACATCTAAATTTAAATATACAATTTACTATTTCTAATGCTGCCTTTTAGTGCTAGCTGCTCAGTTCTATTATTCTATAAATTGAAAGACAGCTTTATGAATTTAAGTGATTGTCCAACAAAAAATATAAATTTTTTTTGGCAAGAATTCCTGCTCAGTGTGAGCTTTGGTTTTCAAGTGTTTTAGGAACCAAAACTCATCTTAAATCACTGCAAATCCATGACCGCCTAGTATCCATGATGAATTTGGAGCTCCCAAAACTACTGTAGATAATATAATCTTTGAAGGATTGAAATGAGTGGTCTAAAGAAAAAAGCATAAGATGGATTATTCTCGAGGAGAATTCTTTCCTTTCTTCAAATCATGGTCGTTGGTGTTTGAGATGATAGATTTCGAAATTTTACATCCTCAATCTATCTACAAACGGATTTTGGAAGGTGGACACACTAGGATTAGTTGGTCTGGGGATGCACCTAAACCCTACCCAAATAAGACTGATACCATTGAGCTAACATTTTATGCAGAAGAGGATCCATCCACACAAGAACAATACATCGAGTTCAAACATGTTGATGGAAATTAATAATTGTTGTTCATAAATTAAGATGCTAAATCAATAAAACTAATGGAAATTCGTATCCTACATAAAATTACAAATGATTCATGCCCGTACACACTTTATTCTTTTACCTTTCTATTTCTTTGGAATGCTTTAAAAGTTAAAGTAAATGTCAATGCTAGGGACTCTAGGTCGGTGACTAGAGTGGCAGGTTCCATTTTTAGAGTTCTATTCTCATTGGGTCTACACAAAATAAAATTTTTTCGAATTTTGTGACATTTCTAAATTAGATTTCACACCGAATAGTTGTAAGTAATTGTGACCTCCCTGTACTAAAAGTAAATGGTCTTATTGCATACAATCCTAAATTATAAATGATGCAAACCCTCATCATTTTTTATACAAATGAGGATCCATCCACACAAGAACAATACATCGAGTTCAAACATGTTAATGGAAATTAATAATTATTATTCAAAAATTAAGATACTAAATAAATAAAACTAATGGAAACTCACATCCTACACAAAATTACAAATAATGCATGCACTTACACAATTTATTCCTTTACCTATCTATTTCTTTGCCAATGCTTTAAAAGTTAAAGTAAATGTCAATGCTAGGGACTCTAGGTAGGTGACTAGAGTGGCACGTTCCATTTCTAGAGTTCTATTCTCATTGGGTCTACACAAAATAAAATTTTTTTGAACTTTGTGACATACTCAAATTAGATTTCATATCGGATAGTTGTAAATAATTGTGACCTCCTTGTACTAAAAGTAAACGGTCTTATTGCAAACAATCCCAAATTATAAATGATGCAAACCCTTATCCTTTTTTTTCTTTACCACTCTTTTTCTCTGCCAAGAATTTAAACGTAAATGTCAATACTAGAGAAGGTGCTCTAAACAAGTGGACAGGACAGCAGGGGCCACAATGTGGCGTCTAGAGTTCTATTCTAACTCAGTCCCAAAGTTAACATAGAAATGGACTCAAGACTAGGTGGATAGGGCGGCAGGGGTCTGCAAGGCAACGTCCAGAGTTCCATTTCTAGTTATGCCATGGGTTGGGGACCTCTTCCTCGTTGAACTACTCAAACAAATACATCCATTCTAAAAACAAAAAATATAAATAAAAATATATAAATGCTGATAATGTTAACAATATACATATTGCCTCCTATAAACAAGGAAAAGATCTAAAAACATGAAGTGCTAAAGAAGATCTACACCATGCAAAAATTTACCTCTGTTTCACTCTTTTTTATCAATGCAAAGCAACCTTCCAGGAACACATACAGATCCATAATGTAGCTCTTAGTTGGAAGAACCAATAAAAAATGAAGAATAAGAACTACCCAAGTTCGCGTTGCCTCTTCACATTCTTTTGCGATACAGTTATTTTGCAAAGGAGAGATTTGATAATGCAATTAAGTTACAATTTGCTTAATTTGGACTTGGAGCATATCCTTGTTTTGCACAAGAAAGCAAGCCAAAGAAAGGAGAATAACTTCGGTCCAGCCTTGAAGTCACCTTGCCAACAAACCACGGACGGTGCAAGAGCATTTGATCAAGGTCACCAGTTGTATGCGCTATGTTGAGAGAGAAAGCCTGGGGTAATAACCTGTTCAATGCATCAATTCCATAAGACACTTCATTAAAAGTGGTTGGTATCTTCGTGTAGTTACTAGGAGGCCGAAGTTTGATCCTTAGCGCATTGAATATGGATTTGCCCGTTTTACCCACAATTGCAGAAACCAAAGTTCTAGACAAAGCAAATTGCGTTAAAATTCAGCAACTAATGCCTCCAATGGGAGATGTAAAATGCATCACTACATTGTGCTCTCATTCCATGAAGTGAATGCCCACATGAGGATTTATGAAGATTTTCGCCACATGCTTCCAATGCCAATGAAAAGCTTCGAATGTTGGGAAAGCTGGATCCTTAAGAAAACTCACTCGCAGAAATGACTGAGAATGGGTAAAAAACTATGAATTATTTGAATCCAAACAGACGTTGTTCTTTCTCATCAACTCTATACTCTCGGCAATGGTTGAACCAGAAGTCCCAACAAAACCTAGAGAAGCACAGCTACAGACTGTTTCCTCCACATACATAAGCACTTCAGGCAAAACCCTGGAAGAGACACACTGTTTCCTCTTATCCATGCTGACAATCTCTCTTGGGTAATAACCAGACCTAATCCCATGCTCTCTGGCCATGAGTTTTTCAGCAACTTTTGAAACCAATTCATCGCTTTCTTTGAGGGTATAAATCTTGAAGGAATTGGGGTCACTTGCCAACTTCCCCAAGTAAGTTCCAGACCAATTTGAAGGTGGTAGATCAGACATTATGAAAATATTCATCAGCTTATCCGAACCCTCAAGCTGAGCTTGCAAGGATTGGATTTTCTCTCTCAAGGCCGAGAAGGTGGCCTTCCAATGGTTCTTGAACTGCCCATCCAGCAATCTAAGCTGAGCGCATAGGAAAGGGACCCTAATCTTCTTCTCGACAAACTCCTTTCCTGCACTTAATATTTCTGCAACAAATGGAAGAAATTCAATTTTTCCAAGCAAAGGCTGTATATAAGCATCGGCTGGAGCATCATGGGCATCAATATAAAGCTGGGAACCGTTATAAGGTGCAGAGAAAAGGCTCCCAAAAGATAAAACTTTGGCTACATGAGCCTTTGAACCAGGACCAAAGGCCTTAAACAAGTCTCTACGTCTTCTAATGTAAGATATATTCTTCTTTTTCCTTAGGCTTTCATCAGGTTGAAAAGAGTCCAAAGACCCATCAGTGTTAGGTTGCAGTGTCCACACTGTTGTCCTGCAATCTTCAGTTACCCCATATACACAGTCTGAGTTGTATTTGAGACCAGATAACAAAGACCCGCATTGTTTTAAGTCCCCCCATTGAGAAGTAAATTGGGAAAGACCACAACATAGGCTACCAGAGCAAGCTTCGTCCATGCTTATGCCACACCATAGTGAAGCAAAAACTCTGAAATCAATCATTTTTACGGAGTGTTTTAATGATGAAAGATCAAGAACATCTGAAATTGAAACGTACCTGCATAAATGATACAGAGTTATCATAGTCTACACAGAACATAATTCTTCAAGAATGAGAATACCATAACAAGTTCACAAATGCAAGCAGGGCAGCATGCCCAACGAAAAAACAGGGCGAATGAGAGAGAAGGAGATATTGTCATGCTTATCCCTTTTCAATAATTTATTTGTAGCGCTTAGTTCTTCTATGGTAGTTATAGGTTGCAGAGAGACAATTAAATTTGGGGTAGCCATTTTAACAGTGGTTAAATTGAGGCTCGTTCGAGTATTTACACATCAATGAAAATTCTCTTCCTTGAGCTCAACAAAACAATTTTTTGGTAGTTATAGGTGGTGAGACAATTACATTTGGGGTGGCCATTTTAACGGGGAAAAGTTTATATAAGTGCGAGGCTCTAAACAATCAAATTAGGGCACACCTCAAAAATTTCACTAGAAGAGGTTGTTTTGATGTCCAAATATCCTCAAATTATTCATCTTGACCTCAAGATGCATGGACATGAGAAAAAAATAGATTTTAAGTTTTGGAAATAGTGCATCTTGTAATGCATTTTTGGACTGTCAATTTCAAGATTTTCAAGTTTTCATAGATTTGCTCGATCTACACTATTTTTGAAGCTTTAAATTTTATAATTAGAGATGAAAATATATTTTAAGGCTATCACGAAGATTTCCAGTATTGAAACCACATTTCTTGACACTATTTGAAGGTGCACTTTACTTTGATCGTTTAGAGCCTCGGCTTTATACAAACCGCACCCTTTTAACAATGGATAATTAAGTTTTTTTGAAGACTTTCATATCAATGTAAATTTCTTTCCTTGAGCTCAACAACAGAACAGTTTCAAAATGTGATTATTATTTTTAGTATTATTATTTTCTAATCGAGCCAACAAAGTCATTTATTAACTCAATTGTCCAATTTATTAATTTCTCAAATTAGACTTGTTCATAAGATATTCTACATTATGGAAATTAGCAGAGGTTTGTGAGTGCCCAAGAAAAATACTCGGAGTGAGGAATCGGGCATGGGTCAAGGTGGTGGCAGCTGGGTTTTCATAGCACTACATCTCACGCTCCATGCCTACATAACCTTCTCAAAAAAAAAAGATTGAAGCAAATTGAATGAATAGGGCACCATCAAATTGTAGCCAAGTTGGGGTCACCATTAACTCTTTCAACCAGGGTTTAAAACTTGGTTAGCCCGACTCTAACACATCCAAGTCACTCAGAACTGCTGGTTCCCAATGACCCTGACGAGGATGACCCAAGTAGCCATGTCCGTCTGGGTGTTCAGAAGAAAAACCATCGATTCATCTCTGACTCTGAGTCTTGACCAGTTAGACACGGGACTTAGCAAGCCGAATTGGACCCACCCCTTGGCTAGTTCCATGCCGGATCCTTGTTTTGAAACACTAATTTCTACCATTGATACCACTGTATTCTTTCATGCTTCAAAAAGAAAAGTTGCCACATTGACCATGGACTCTCCAAGAACTTGAATGAATGAGAAATACTACTCAACTAGGACAAAGCATGTTTAAGCTCAGATTAATTACTTGGGGATGTTAATTAATTTGTCATTTGTATATTGATACACAATCACATACATGCACAATCAAGATTGATTAAGATACATGCACAATCACATACATGCACAATCAAGATTGATTAAGATACATACAATCACATACATGCACAATCCCACATTGTACTTAGATAAGTTGGAAGCCACAACATCAAAATTGCAATCTAAAACAGCATTTGTTAACCTAGTTTTTTCCCACAAAAAAGCAATCAGAGATCAAATTTTTTGCAAGGTGAGACTACAGTACCTTTTTATTAGAGAATATTAGACATTTTACTACAAAAAACAATGCCCCTTTCAATAAAGCATAAATTAGGCATTCAAGAAAAACAGTAGGGGCATTTTGGTCATCCCCTTGAGAGAAAAAGGAATTTTCAGTGACCAAATTTCCATGAAAAAAGAGAAGGGGATAAAAAAGAAAACCTGGAATTTTGCATCAGATGAACAATGTGATCCCAAACCGAAACTCTAATTTCATAAGGGCTCGAAACCCTAAATTTGGGGCAACTTCCAAGGGCCACTGCGTGATGATCCAAGATGGGA
This sequence comes from Amborella trichopoda, assembly GCF_000471905.2. The sequence continues at coordinate 673,879 of NW_006497475.1, forward strand.
GGAATAATGACCGTCCGATTGAGCAAACTGCCGATCAAGAATGCGTTCCTCAGCTCCGATACCTGGTTACTAAACCCACTGTGAGGTGAATACCAGAGATATTTCTCGCCTTTGGGAAGGAATTCTAGGGTTTTGGCCGTTGATTTTGGGTTGCATTGAGGGGGGGAGTTCTTGAGAGAGAAAGTGAAGCGTGTTATAGAGGAGGGCGAGAGGAGGATAAAGAAGAGAGAGATGATAGACAGAAAGAGGAATAGACATGAGAGGGGGTTGAAGATGGGCTTGGTGTTGCTGTTTCTCTTGGGTTTTTTGTTCGGGTTCAGAAAAGAGTTCATCTCTCTCTCAAAATTTGCCTGATATTAAAAGTTCTCTCTCTCTCTTCCAGGAGCTCCTTGGTTTACTCGCGTCCGTTAGCAATCAGGAGAATTCAGGATTCAAGAAACCCTCTCTGGCTTTTTCCGGTACTTAAAAATACAGTCTCTCACCCTATGGAAATCTCTCTCTCTGGTTTTCTGATGGACCAGAGTTTTGGCCGAAGAATTTGACACGCGACTCCCTTTTGGAAAAGTTTATATGGAGCGGAGGCTCTAAACAATCAAATTAGAGGGCACCTCGAAAATTGGTTGTTTTGCTCAAATTTCCTAAAATTGATCATCTCGATATTAAGATTAATGGCAATAAGAAAAAAATGAATTTTAAGTTTTAAAAATAGTGCATTTTACAATGTATTTTTTTATCATCAATTTTCAAGTTTTCATATAAGATTAATGGCAATGAGAAAAAAATGAATTTCAAGTTTTAAAAATAGTGCATTTTACAATGTATTTTTTTATCATCAATTTTCAAGTTTTCATATATCTATTTAATCTATACTACTTTTAAAGTTTTAAATTTTATAATTAACGATAAAAATATATTGGAAAAAATTTATATAAAGATGCAATCTTATAATGTAGAACTACGGATGGATGCACCTCAAAAATCCATAAAAAAAAAGTAGCTTTAATGTTGAAAAAGCCTTTGATTGATCATCTCGACATTGAGATGTACAACCATAAAAAATAAAAAGATTTTCAGTCTAAAAAATAGTGCATTTTACAATATATTATTTGTACCGTCCATTTTCAAGATTTCCATATGTTTATAGATCTACTTGATTTTAACCATTTTTAAATTTAAAATTTTATAATTAGATATAAAAATAGATTTTGAGATAATCCTAAAAGCATTTTACATCAAAGTTATATACCATGATAAAATTTGCAGGTGCACCTTACCTCTACAGCTACAGATACATCCGTGTGCCAACTGCACCCAAATATATTTTAAGGCTATCACAAAGATTTCCAGTATTGAAACCATATTTCTCGATTCTATTCGAAGGTATGCTTTACTTTGATTGTTTAGAGCCTCGACTTTATACAAACGACACCCTTTGAAAAATGGGAAAGTTTATCAATTTATTTCACAAAAAAGTTTATAACATTAGTGGATCGGACCCTGGGGTAGATCCGATTTGGGTTGGGTGGGCCCAGGTCCAAATCTTGGGCCTGAAAACTATTCAAGTCTGATCTAAATATATGAAATATATGAAATATATTTAAATATAGTTAAATACTGATATTTTAATTTTTGGGTTGAGTCCGGGTTCATGTCCGATGAATTTGGTCAGATCCCATATCAATTTTTTGGGTCTGGTCCAACCCGACCCATTGTCACCGCTTATTAAATTTAGGGGTTGACCTTATTAAATTTAGGAAATGTACATGATGAAATTATTTGCTATTTGCTTTTAATACAAAGAGGTCATAATCATTATTGACTGTTAGATGTGAAATCAGATAGTTGGGGATATATAATGAGTGTAAATTTAAAAACAAAATTTCTCAAATGTTGACACACTTCAATCTATTAGATTTTACATCTAATAGCTATAAATGATTGTGACCTCCTTATAGTAAAAATAAATAATTTTATTGTATCAATCTCTTATCTACACCATCCAGTTAAAATGAACAATGTTTTAAAAATATATATTATTTATTTGTCTTTATAGTAAAAATAAATAATTTTATTGTATCAATCTCTTATCTACACCATCCAGTTAAAATGAACAATGTTTTAAAAATATATATTATTTATTTATCGTTATCAAATAGGTAAGTCCTACCTTGTCAGACGCGCCAATAAGGTAGCCCCCTCATGTAAACGCCAATAGAGATATTTAAAATTAGATAATAAAAAATAGGTGACATGTTAAATAGTTCAGCCAAGGTTCAAAAATAGGATTGCCAATTTGAATCGGAACTAGTGGGTGGCTGCCCTAATTTTGCTAAATCAAGAATCAAGACTTTGACCAATTAACTCTAGGGAAAGCTTTCTATGTCCCCTTACAACATAAAAGTTCTATCCTCCCCTACCATCCCGCCTTCAATTTTTTCAAGAGAGTCACGCACTGTTTGATCTTAGATCCGACGTCTCAAAGTATTTTATTTTAGTTTTTTTTTAATATAATTTTTCTGAATATTAAATTTGGTACATGCCATCTTCTCATTGAGGCGCACCTATGAAAAATATTAACAATAATTTTTTGATAAAACTAATGATCAAAATACCCCTTGAAACTTTCAATTTTTTTTTTATATTTTTCATTCCTGCGAGTTTAATAGAGGAGTGGACGTCCAAAATTTGGTTTCAAAATAGTTTATAGAAAAAAAAATACAAAATAAAATAGTGTAGAGACGTGACATTATGATTGGGAAAATCTTAGCCCTCCATTAAAAAATGGACAGTTGGATAAGGGAGAGGATAGAACTTGTATGTTGTACGGAGAACATAGAGAGCTTTCCATTTAACTCTAAAACCATACTTCTATGAGTTTTAATTTATAAGGATATTTTATTACATTGATTTGAGAATCCTAACCTCGTTTAAATTTTTGCAACAACCAAAATTCTATAATTTTATTATATTTTAAAAAATGTTGGCCGAGCCAACTTGCTGAGTCGGCCAAGCCCTAGCTAGGGGTGGCAATGGACCTGACTTGGGACCCGAGGATTTGACCCTATATTGGTCCGGGTAGAGGTTCAAAATTTTGGACCTGGTGGATTGGGTCCGGGTCCAAATCTTGGACCCAAACACTATTCAGTTATGGGTCCGGTAATATTTTTCGGGTCCCAATATATGAAATATAGCTAAATACATAAATATTTTAATTTTTGTGTCAGGTCAGATTGGGTCCGAGTCCCACACAATATTTTCGGATCCGGGTCCAGGATTGATGAGTTCGGTTTCGTTCTGTTCTAGATTCGAATTTAGGTTCTATATCATTTTTTTTTAGTTCTGAACATGGACCTGGATCCAAACCGACCCGCCTTGCCCCTATGCCTAGCCCACCTATCTGCATTTTTAAGAATGAACTTTTAAGTGCATTTTTAAGAATGAACTTTTAAGTGTGTTATTATAAGTTTCCTTTAAAATATTCTCTAAGAGATGGATAAGGGATTTAGAATTTCAATTAATTATGAATTCGAAAATAAAACTATAAAATTAATATTTTAAAAGAAAATATATATAATAAGACTATCTACCTTTGGTAAAATAATGTTACAGTTGTGAAATTTAGTAGTTGGCGTTAATGGGCTTAATGTCCAAAAAACTGTTTTACGGTGGCTTTGTACCAAAAAAGAAATAGTCTTATCATATATAAATTTTGAAACTTATTTTTGGAAGGTTCATCTTAATTCTTCAAAAATACAGATGCACCTAAAAAATTCATCGGAAATATTGTTTTAATATTGAAAAACCCTCTAGTTGATCATCTCGACATAGAGATGTATGAATATTACAAAAAACAGATTTTGAGTCCCAGAAATAGTGCATCTTACAATGCATTATCTAGACCTTCCATTTTCAAGATTTTCATATGTTTGTAGATCTACTTGATTTTAACTATTTTCGAAGCTTATAATTTTATAATAAGATAGGAAAATAGATTTTCAGATAATCCTAATAATTTCTTACACCAAAATTACATGCTATGATAGAATTTGGAGGTGTACTTTAATTGGATTGTTTAAGGATGCAAGAAACAAAACCCATATATATATGTATTAAGAAACATAAAAATAATAATTTAAAAATATGAAATATATTATAAAAAAAAATTGTCCAACTTTGTCTAATTGTTCTAACTAGCCAAATCCAATAGGTCAAAATTAATCAAATATTATTGTTTTGATTGATTTTCAACCAATCTCAATTTGGTTTGGACAAGAACGATTAATGTACTGGTCATGGGCCGACTAGTTAGACCGCCAAATTGACTCCAATCTTGACAGTTGTAATCTCGAACATCACAGTGATGAATATTAAAAGAAAATGGATTTTGAACGGTACTAAAATATTTTTTAGGCTATTTTAGATCAACGTGGGAGAGATGAATAATAATTTGTGACGAATTTGAAAGGATTTGGTAGAGAAACCACAGGTAATTTGAATTTTTATATTTTGATTTTGTAAATAATAATAATAATAATAAACTAGCCAATTTTTCAAGCACCGGTTAAAATAATAACCATGTGGCCTGCACCTTAGAAATCATAGCAACAAAATCCATTTTTACATCAAAATGAGCCAACCATCTTTCTTGGCCTCTCTCTTGAAATTAGGGGTGGCAATGGACCTAAACCAGACTCGAGACCCAAGGGGTAGACTCTATTCTGGTCCGGGTATGGGTCTAAAAATTGGACTTAGCCGGTCGGGTGTGGGTCCAAATCTTGGACCCGAACACTATTCGGGTCCAGATTCAATAATATTTTTAGGTCTCAATATATGAAGTATATTTAAATATAGTTAAATACATAGATATTTTAATTTTTGGATCGGATCCGATCGGGGCCGTGTCTAGGATCCACAATATATTTTTGGGTCTAGGTCCGGTGAATTTGTATCCAAGTGAGCGGTGAATTCAGATCCAGTTGGGTCCACGTTCGAATCCGACTAGACCCGTACCCAGATGACTTGACCCCACCCCTATAATAAAAATTTGAAATACTTTCTCTCTCTGTAACAATTTGTGAGGCACAATCTTAGATCTCCCCCCCTCTCCCTCTCTCTCTC
>NW_006497475.1:679556-690790 GCF_000471905.2 Amborella trichopoda
TCCCTCCTCTCTCTCTCTCTCTCTCTCTCTCTCTCTCTCTTTCTCTCTCTCTCTCGCTCTTGTAGACATACAATATGCTTGGAATCAGTGGTTTAAAAAACGAATCGGTGCGTCGAATCGGGCACCCTGAAAACCCATCCGGATCGGTGAATTGGCGATTCGGATCGGAAATCGACCGAACCGGTCAGATTAAGCCTTCAAAAAAATCCAAAAAACATTATTAAATTTCATTATAAATGTTGTTTTTTAGAAATCCAATAAGAAATAGGGGTATTTCATTAATAACTTTCATTTTTTTCGTATCAACATGCGAATATTGAGATGTTCTTTCCTTTTATGAAGATTCTCATCAAATATTTATTAAAACTTAACTAAATTATATATTGAAATTAGAATTATTGGTTTGTATTTTATTATTTTATCATCATTTTACTATACGAATAAGAATAAATTTGAAATTTGTCTTATAATATCATCTAATTTAAAAATCTAAGTTATAACTATAATAAAAAATAATACATTACATAATTTATAACGTAAAGAAATTAATAAATAAAATATAAGATTTGATTATTATTGTAATTAGTATAATTGCTAATTATAATAAACATGATTAAAAAACAAGGGTATGACCCTAAAAAATAAATAAATCTAATGTGTAATAGTTAGTGTTGCTAGAAATATAGCATAAATTTGCAATCATATTTTAATATAATTAGAAAAATAAATAAATAAAATTTCATATTTCCAATGTGAACAAATTGATAAAGCAACTTGGAATAAATTCTAAAGTGGTATGATCTGGTGTTATTTTTCTCTCTTAAAATATCTCATAAACTAGTATTTTTTAAAATGTTCAAAAAACCAGTATTAGTATTATTTTGTACTTTTTTAATATCCTATGACTTAGTACAATAATTTCATATAATTATGTTAATTTTTGCAAATTATTATATGGAATTTTATTTTTGTAATTATATATAATTAAAGATTAATTATATGTACTTTATATTTGTATATTATAAAAATAAATAAATATAATTAATCGTAATAATGATTAAATATTAAAAATAAATAAATAAAGTTAATCTTAAAAAGAATTATAGATCATTTTATTTTATAAATGTCCTTATATATATGAGAGAAAAATATATTTATAGTACCCACCCATCCCTACCTAATACAAACAGCATAAATAATTTGGAACAATTTACGGCCATCATTTAAAATAAAAAGGTCATTAATTTGGAGCAATTTATCGCCACCATAAATAATTTGGCTGCATGATTGATCATTAGGGAAGGGCTGGTTTAGTGAGAGAAGCCCGTGAATTCACGAGAGAGATGCCTATTGAGCTATTTGGAGGACTTTGTTGGGTTCATGGACATGTAAAGCTTAGTGAATTGGGTCGAGCCCAATTGGGTCCACTCGAACCGAGACATAGCGGTGATTATGTTCTTCTATCAAGCTTGAACGCAGCAGAAGGTCGGATGCGCAAAGAGAGATTGATGATGGTGAGAGAGAGAAAGAGAAGAAACGCGGGGTCGTGACCATGAGATTTTTTGCGCATCGAAGACAATGCGACATAAAATATGTGTAATATAACGCGTTGCATAACGTTAAACGTGTGCAGGTGTTTGTTTGAATAGGCAGAGAGAGTCACGCGCTTGCGTGAATTGAATAAAAAAATGGCGGGGCACGCAAGCGCCGCGATTACGTGACCCGAGCGTGATGGAAGTAGTAAGTCCGATCTTTTAAAACATGGGGCAATACTCGATTCAGATCGTCTGATTTTAGATCGCATTGACATGAACGATCTCGATCCGGATTGAATCACCAGTATGTTGACACGAGCGATACCAGGTTCGAATCACCCGACTCCGAATCAAATCTAACGGTATCATGACAAGAGCGATACCTGTTTTGAATTATCCGACTCCAGCTCAATTCGTTGATTTTTCAAACATTGCCTGAAATCGTCACTCGATATTAGGCATATCTCACGTCACTCTATAAGTAAGCATATCGCACAAAGTCCAAACACGTGAAACGTCTAGAAAAAGATGTATGGTGGGGAACATTTGCTGTTATATCTAAATATTAATTAAAGAAAAGGATGAAGTTTATTATGTCTTTCGGAAAGCAAACTCCATTACCGATTATTTGGAGGTGCCTCGTTGCCTTCGGATTTGTTCTAATGTAATTTCTTTCGCCTAATCAATCAATAAAACTTTTGAACATTTGTAAAAAAAAAAAAAATTTCTATAGGGCCTAAGTTTTATAAAAACAGAATAAAACCTCACGTCAAATCCTCATGTGAGACATCGAAAATCTCCATGATGGCTCTAAAATCAAGTTCCAACACCGACAATAAAATTTGATATTAAAAAAATGGTACACGTCTTGCCGATTGGTGAAAACTTAATTTTAGGGTGAAATTGATGCTTCATATGATTTGTTGCAATATACACTATTTTTAAAACTTAAAATCCTAATTTTCTTTCACAACCATAATGTTCAAGCTGAGATGATCGATTTTAAGGTTTTTCAACCTTGTAATTTTTGAAAAATTATGAGATGAGACGTTATTTATTTTGATAGGACTGCAGCACTATTGAACCATTTTCCATAAAAGAAATGTTATAGATTTTTAATAGGAAAAGCAAATATCACATATCCGTTGAATATATATGCCAGTCAGTCAAAACTGGCTGCTTTGGCATTTCATTAGTGTAGAACAGCAATCAAAAAAATTTTAGGGTCCCCCCTATATAAGATTTTTGGGGGGTAATTTCTTGTTCTTCCAAGTCTTTCATTAAACTCCAATGGGGGAGTTTCAAGAGGAAAACACCATGATTCAACTTTGGGAGTTATGAGAGAGAGAGAGAGAGAGAGATGAAGTGAGCATTCAAAAGGGAAGAATTTCCTATTAAAAACAAGAGAGGGAGATGAAGTGCTTCCTGATTTATAGAGAGGTGAGCAAGTTGAAGTGCTTACTGCTTTTTTGAGAGAGAGAGAGAGAAACTTCAAATACTTCCTGGTTGAGATTGAGAGAGAGAGAGAGTTGAATTGCCTCCTGAGAGAGAAGAGAAAGAGAGAGAGAGATGGAGAGGATGGTGGTTGGAGTGGGATCGAGTGGATCGTCAAAGGAGTACAGTGGGAAGATGACTCCATTTGTGCTATTTGCATGCATGGTGGCGGCCACAGGAGGTCTCATCTTCGGTTATGACATCGGAATTTCAGGTAATTTTACTGCATCACTTTCTTTACTCGGACATGGACATAGATGGATGTAGAGAGAGAGAGTTGAAGTTTCCTTGGTGTATGTATAAGTAGAGACTCAAAGTTCTCCTGGTAGAGAGAGAGAGGGAGGAAGAGGAGGAGAGAGAATTAGATAGAGATTTTTGTTCACATCTCCATGGTAAGCATTGGGGTGGAAAGAAAGATACAAAAGGAAAATGCATCCCTCTTCACACCATCCTCAAAGGGGAGAGGTCATCTTTTGTCCTTTTGGGTTGATAATTATCCCTTTCTACAAACCAAAGAAAAAGAAAGGTAATCTCAATTAAAGAGTGTTTTTAATTATTATTTTTATTTTAAAAAAATTATGAGAAATATACTTTAATTAGAAAAAAAAACACTCATTATTAAAGAGTGTTTTCAATTATTATTTTTTATTTTTAAAAAATTATCAAACATATACTTTAATTTTTGTCTTATTAAAAAAAAAACTCAATACTTTTATATATTTTTCTTTTCTTTTCTCCTCCTTTTTTATACGTTTTTATCAAAATAGCTTTCACAGTCTAACTACTTCATGTTTTACTGCACTTAAAATGTCTTGATTGTTTTGGACGATAATTATGGTAAAAAAAACTACCGTGATTGTTTTGACCCGCAACACACTGCAACTCGCTCCAAGGAGTAGTTTGATTAGTTCCAGATTCTCCCACCATTAAACACCATTTCCAGGGTAACCCACTACACCCATCATAAAAAGCACCAGAACCGATATATGTTCCATCTGATTGCTAGAAATTAGATTCCTGTGCATTTTTTGTATCAATTGGGTATAAAGATCTAGGGTTTATTTTTGTGATGGAGATTTGGGTATTTTAGCTTTTCGATTGGATGGGTTTTCATCATGTTTTCATGGGTTGGAAACCTAAAAGACGGTAGTGCCGTTTTTAGGAGAAGTGGATGATTGGGTCGCTGTTTTTCGAATTTCTGGGCTTTACAGCTTTGGTGGAACTCCGGAGTCTTGAGTGAAAAAGTGGTATCTGTTAAATTTTTGAATATTTTCATGAATATTTAGAAAGTTATAGCATTTTATGGAAACTGGTGAGCAAGTAGGTTTGATGAGGTTGGTTTGTAACTCATGAGATTTGATATGTGAAATTGGAGAAAGAATGAAATCTACAATGAGGACCTGAATTTTCATGGCTCCGTAGGTGTGCAAAAATGGGAAAATTTTCCATTTGGTTTAGGCTTAGGCACCCCATCATCAAATCAGACCAAGTGAGTGAATGAGCTCCATAACGGTTATACAATTCCCTGTTTTTTCTTGTTTGTATAATTAGGTAGGTTTTTCTGACTAAATCAATCGCAGATCAAACCATTATCACAAAATGAGACCTTCAGAGGAGAAGAGCTGCTTTTGAATTGCGGGGACATCTCATCAAAGAACACGTTTGGGATCTCTTAGTAAGCCAGCCCCCTCGAAATGGTCAAAACAAAGTAAAATAGAGTCTTTTTTAGTATAGTTTAGAAACATTGACAGTAGTAGTTTTACTGTAATTATTGTCTAAAAAATACTGGCATTTTAAGTCCCATAAAATGTGAGTTTACGTAGTTATCACAACACTTTAAAGACTATGATTTTAGGGTTTTTGTTGTCACGTTTTACGAACGACTAACATGAAGGTTATTTTGATAAAAATAATAATTATCAAAAGTGAAAAAAAAGAAGAAGGTATGGACGATGTTTATGAAAATATAGATTTTTTTTTTAAATTAGGTGAAAATTAAGATATATTTTTCAAAAAAAATTTATTTTTTATGTTTTATTTTTTTTGTAATTCAATGGGGGAAGACCAACCCTTCCCTGTTTTTTGTTTTTTCTAATAATTTAGAGCCACTTTGGAACCCTGGATTTTTCAATCCCGAGAAAAGTCAATCTTGGAATTGAGATTTACTGGAATTGACATTTCTTGGAATATGATGTATGCTGTTTGGATCGCATCTACTAGAAATTAAAAAAATTCTAATTCCGTGTTTGGATTGCCAAGAGTATCTTTTTTTTGGAAATGCAAATCCTCTCTCTCTCTATAAAAGTTTTGAGATAGTTTCTCCCTCTAAATTTTTTTTCTAAATCTTTAATACAATCTCTTTCAAAAACTTAAAATTTGAAATAGTCACTCTCAAAATTTTGAGATAGTTTTTCTCTTTAAAAATTTCAGGTACTTTCTCTTTCTAAAACTAAAAGTTTGATAGTTTCTCTATCTTTTTATATAATTTGAGATCATTTATCTCTCAAAAAATGCTCTATACATTCTCTCTCCATAAACTTGAAATTTTAGATAATCTCTATAGAAATTTTAAGACAATTTCTCTCTTTAAAATTTCAAATTTCAAGTTTTTTGACTGACAATCATGAATACGAGGTATTTTCATCTAAAACAAAGTTATTTTTTTTATTTAGAGGGTGGCTGTAAAAAAAACTAATAATTGTCTTAGTTGAGTGATTTAAAAAGTACTAGAAAAAAACATATCCCAATGTGTATCCCTCTTTTTGAGGATTTTGATTTTGGAAGTCAAGGGTATAATTTTCCCTCTTTTTGAGGATTTTGATTTTGGAAGTCAAGGGTATGGTTTGCATAAGGTTGCAATCTTAAACAATCAAATCTCCATACTTTGTTGTGTGATGCAATTTTGGCGTTTAAAATTCTTAGGATGGCACAAGAATATATTTTTATCTCTAATTATAACATTTTAAAATCAAAAAATAATTCAAATTAAGCAGATCTATAAATGCATGAAAATATTGAAAATAGACGGTCCAAACAACATGTTGCAAGATGTATTATTTTTAAGACTTGAAATCTCTCTTTTTTTCTATATCTATACATCTCGATGTCGAGATGATCAATTAGATTTTTTTTTTAACATCAAAACAATCTTTTTCCAAGGATTTTAGAGATACACCTTAATTCTACTCTTTTTTTAAAGGTTTCAACTTTATATAAACTTTTTCTAATGATAAAATTTGTAAAATTATCCTTCCATCCAAGAGCAACGAAAAAAATGACTGAGAACCATACTTTTTCTTAGTGTTCAAAAGCTTAGATCCCAATCTAGATTGGCAGAGAATATTGAAAATATTATTCTATATTTAAAATCCAAAAAATACAAAAATAAATAAGGTGGGAACGAGGTAATTCAACTTATAAAGATAGCCAAGTTCTTTGATAGATTCACCCAATTCTCAAACAAAATCGAGTGCATCCCTCTAGTGAGAACAAGTCCTAGTCCTAGTAAGGGACCAGGTTACTCGCCCATCAATCCCAAATCGGATGACCAACTCCAAATCCATATCAACAATTTTTAAAATGGTGCTCCGATCAAACAACTCGGTTCAAAACTTCTAAGTTTCGGACCTGACCATCATCAAAGAAGGAAAAAATACGTGTTCTTGGTAAGAGCTTCAAGTTCCGATCCTTTTAACAAAAAAATTGTGCTCTTGATGCTCCAAATTAAAAACAAGGCCAAAAAATACAAAAACCGGTTCCAAACTTCCAATTTTGAACCCGGGATATTATGGGAAAAAAAGAGGGAGGAATGAGCTTAACATGTAAAATATAGAGGTCAGTCGCCCCTATTTTAAATACCATAAAAAAAGAGGTAATTACAAGAACTTTCCTATTATGTATATGATATAATATAATAACTTGTTAGATATTTATAGGGACTATCTAGCAATACCAAGCTTTTTAGGCACACGGTTTTTTTTAGGCCGAAGCACTCGGTTCACATGTTCGACCCTAGCTTATTTTCCCATTTTTTAAATTTAAATAAATTTAATTAACCTCAAATTTGCTATTATTTCAACTGTAATATCATTATATTATACAAGAAAGAAGTTTATACAAGTTGGCAACTTTAGTTGTTGAAGTAATGTTACAGTAATCTACATCTTCCTTTTCAATTAGGAAGCATAAATTTACCTCTTTTTTGAAAAATGCACCAAATTTTGATTGGCTTGACAGGCGTGCCAAATTTTGACACTATCACATATTCAAGCCTACTCTATCCAACTATAACAGGCAGTGTAGAATATCACAACTTCATTTATACAAGTAAAGTTGCCTTTATATAAACCGTCTCTATATAAATGCTCCTCATCATAAGAAACTTGGATTTTAAAACTTCAACCCCACCTTTTGGCAAAGGACACGGTTCCCATGAATCCATGTAGAAATGAGTCACCTCTTAAAAATCTATTTTTGGGATGGATTTTTGGACCTATTTCTTAAGGACATGTAGTCTCTAACATGGAGATAATGAATATGAAAAACTAAATAAATTTTGAAAATTAAAATTAATAATTCTATTAAACCGTTTGTTTCAATTGTTTTTAGATGGACCACCTATTTGCATCCATCTTAACATCTTTAATATGGACGCTTTATACTTTGGAACCAAAAATGCAGTCCAGCCCGCATGAAACGATTTTCCTTTTGAAAAATGATGAAGTTCAATTGGTGTCACACAGGGGGTGTTACTTCTATGGGGCCTTTCCTTGAGAAGTTCTTCCCAGAAGTATACAGAAGGATGCAAGAGGATTCAACCAGAAGCAATTACTGTAAATTTGATAGCGAACTCTTGACTTCTTTCACTTCTTCACTGTACATTGCTGGACTCGTCTCCTCTTTCTTTGCGTCATCTGTTACGCGTGTGTGTGGTCGCAAGCCTTCTATCCTGATTGGTGGTGCTGCATTTCTTGCCGGTTCAGCGCTTGGGGGTGCCGCCATGAACATTTATATGCTCATATTCGGGCGTGTTTTGCTAGGGATTGGGGTTGGATTCGCAAACCAGGTGACCGATGATCCATATGACTGACCATGGAAAATCCATAACATATTTGCAAATCACCGATACATCAATGGATGGATAGTGATAGAGAAAGAGAGGGACCTAACATTTAGGTCATCTCACATTCTTCTATGTCCATCCATTGGTTGGAAGGCGATGACACTTGACTGTAGATTATCTATGGTCCTATGGGTCATAGAATAGTATTCCTTGAAAAAAAAGCACTTTAAACTAAGAACAAAACTGTAAAACATACCAAGAATTTTGACATAGACACTCGATTTGGTAGGAGCCCGCCCATTGATCTAATCCATTTTGTAGGCTGTCCCACTATACTTGTCAGAGATGGCCCCAGCTCCATATCGAGGAGCCATAAACAATGGCTTCCAATTCTGTGTTGGAGTTGGTGTTCTTGCTGCAAATCTCATTAACTATGGCACCGAGAAGATATCTGGTGGATGGGGGTGGCGAGTCTCCCTAGCCTTGGCCGCTGTTCCCGCTTCCATTCTCACTTTAGGCTCACTACTCCTCCCCGACACCCCCAATAGCTTGATTGAGAGGGAGGCCTCTCACAATAAGGCAAAAATGATGCTCCAAAGGATCAGAGGAACCACAAATATACACGACGAGTTTGAAGATCTCATCCAAGCAAGCAAAATCTCAAAGAGCATTTCTCATCCATTCAAGGACTTACTGAAGAAGAGATACCGGCCCCAATTGGTCATGTCAATTGCTATACCATTCTTCCAACAAGTTACTGGCATCAATGTGATTTCATTCTATGCACCCCTTCTTTTTCGAACAATTGGGTTTGGAGAGAGCGCCTCTCTTATGTCTGCAGTGGTCACAGGGCTTGTTGGGACCATCTCAACATTCATTTCAATGCTAACAGTGGATCGTTTTGGTCGGCGTACATTGTTCTTGGTAGGTGGGGCTCAAATGTTTGTGGCTCAAATGATTGTAGGTGGGGTGATAGGGGCTAAACTTGGCGACCATGGAGAAGGGTTGAGCACAGATTGGTCTTATTTTGTTTTAGTGATGATAGGTTTCTATGTAGCCGGGTTCGCGTGGTCATGGGGCCCACTTGGGTGGTTAGTCCCTAGTGAGATATTCCCTTTAGAGATCAGATCGGCATGTCAGAGCATCAATGTGGCGGTGAACTTCTTGTTCACATTTATAGTTGCACAAACATTTTTGGCGATGCTTTGTAGTTTTAAGTTCGGGATCTTCTTCTTTTTTGGGGGTTGGGTGATGGTGATGACTTTGTTTGTATACTTGTTCTTGCCCGAGACAAAGAATGTGCCAATAGAGCTAATGGATCGGGTGTGGAGAGAGCACTGGTTTTGGGGGGATATGGTCAAGGAGTCCAAGGCCGGTGCTGTTGATCTCGAATGATTCCACAATTGATGTCGTAGACAAGATCAATGCCACGAGGAAGAAAGAGTAGGGTGTATTGAAGAAGCTAACCTTTACACAACTGCTGAACGATTGGTGCTAGCATGAGGTTGAATGTGTCATACAAGATCCATGCATGTTGTCTATGTCCTTCATGAATAAGGTTACTTGAGCTGAAAGTTTTAAAAATAAGAAAATAAAGAAAAAAAAGACTTTTATATCGGTTGAAGAAGCTCAAAGCTTCGGCAGAATCATCCCAAAGATGACCAAAGTGGCAGCACCAAGTTTTGCTTCAGTCTAGGCCTAAAATCCGAAGGCTTCGACCAAAGCGAAGCTAACAAAGCTACTATTGAAAATGTGAAATACTCTTTCTCTCAATTATTGAGGTCAAAAGCTTAGATCTCTCTCTCAATTATTGAGGTCAAAATCTTAGATCTCTCTCTAGCTTGTATGCATACAATATGCACAGAATCGTCACGTAAGCATATCCCACAGGAAGTCAAGCAAGTGAAAATGAAGTATGTGGACATCTGCTCTGCTATCTAAATATCTAATGCTTAGTAGTTGAATAAAAGAATAATGAAGTTTCTATAGTTCTTAGGCGGAAACAAAATAAAGCCTCACCTCAAACCTTCATCTGGAAAACACTTTGAGCATAAAAAATCTTTACGATGGTTCTAAAATCAATTTTCAATACCGACAATAAAAATTTGAAACTCAAAAAATGGTATAGAACTTATAGATCGGTGAACACTTATTTTTAGGATGAAATGGATGGTATAGATGATTTGTTGTAATATACAATATTTTTAGAACTTTGAAATCCAATTTTTTTTCACATCCACAATGTTCAAGCTAAGATGATCAATTTAAAGTTTTTAAACACTTGAATTACAGTTTTTGATGAGTTATGAGGTGAGGCCTTTTGGTAGGGTGCAGCCCTATCAAACCATTTTCCACAAAAGAAATATGATATAGTTTTAATAGATAAATGAAATACCATATATGCTTTGAATAACTTGCCAGACAGTCAAGAATGGCTGCTTTGGCATTTCCTTAGCATAGTAGCATTTAAAAAACTTTAGGGTTTCCCCTCCCCATATAAAAAGTTTTGGGGTCTCCCCACCCTTTATCTTTTACTCTTACATGTCTTTCATTAAACTCCATTGGGGGAGGTCCAAGGGGAAAACCCCATGACTCAAGTTTTGGAGATGAGAATGAGAGAGAGAGAGAGAGAGTTGAAGTGCTTCCTGGCTTAGAGAGAGAGAGAGATGAAGTGCTCCCTGGTAGAGAGAGAGATAAGAGTTGAAGTGCTTCCTGGTCAAAAGAGGTGAGAATTGAAGAGCTTCTAGGGAGAGAACCTCGTTTAGACAGGAGGGAGATGAAGTGACCATTCAAGAAGGAAAAATTTCAGATATATAAAAAAAAAAAACAAGAAAGCGAGATGAAGTGCTTCCTGATTTAGAGAGAGGTGAGTAAGTTGAAGTGCTTACTGCTTGAGAGAGAGAGAGAGAGAGAGTTCAAGCACCTCCTGGTTGAGAGAGAGAGAGACTGTGTGTGTGTGAGAGAAGGAGACCGTGTGTGAAGGAGAGGGAGAAAGTTGAATTCCTCCTGAGAGAGAGAGAGAGAGAGAGAGAGAGAGAGAGAGTGGTGGTCGGTAGGTGGGGTCGTAGTTAGGGTTGGTACGTAAGGACGTACGTAGGTAGGGAAGATGTCGACCTCCTAGTTTGTGTCTTTAGTTTCGACTA
>NW_006497475.1:690898-715112 GCF_000471905.2 Amborella trichopoda
GGAGGAGAGAGAGAGAGAGATGGTGGTCGGAGTGGGGTCGAGTAGTTGGTCTAAGGAGTACAGTGGGAAGATGACTCCATTTGTGCTATTTGCATGCATAGTGGCGGCCACAGGAGGTCTCATCTTCGGTTATGACATCGGAATTTCAGGTAATTTACTGCATCACTTTCTTTACCCACACATGTAGAGAGAGAGGGAGAGAGAATTAGAGAGAGAGAGGGATTTTTGTTCACATCTCTAAGGTAAGCATTGGGGCGGCAAGAAAGATAAACAAAAGAAAAATGCATCCCTCTTCACACCATTCTCAAAGGGCAGAGGTCATCTTTTGTCTTTTTGGGTTGATAATCATCCCTTCCTACAAACCAAAAAAACAAAGGTAATCTCAATTTAAGAGTGTTTTCAATTATTATTATTTTTTTTAATTCAGTGGGGAAAAACAAACCTCTGAAAATAGTTTAAGAGTTAATTTTTTGAAGGTGTTAGTGACTGTTTTTTTTCAAATAGTTTCGGAGTTGGTGTTTTTTTTAAGGGTGGACTGAATGAAACCCCGGTGACCAAGGTGTGGGGGTGCTACCATCACGACTCCGGCCCCTTTCCCTGTTTTCAATTACAAGAATATCTTTGATTTATTTCAAAACTAAATGAGGTTAATTTGGTCACCGATTTAAAAATTAAATAATGTTAATTTGGCCATAAATACCCATTTAAAAAACAAAAAAAATTAAAAAACCAATTTTAGCATGAAGCCCTGCCTAGTGCAAACACGCAAACATTGAGGCCCATGAAAATCCATCTTTTTAGTGGATTGTGAATTTCTTTCAAATTACTAGTTCAGATCAGATTCCATACGAAGCATTTTCAAAGCACCAAATGCATTTCTTTCACAGAAAATGAATACCCCCATGGATGCTTTTTTCTGGGAAAATGTATACCATGCTTTTAGACATGGTCCCTCCAATACTTTAAATCACACAGCTAATCTAACTACCACTTTTTTTCAGCCCCGTCCAGGGAAGAGAGTAGCTTAGAAATGCCCCCCATGTATAAGCCCATTATTCTCTCAAAAAAAATCTGAGACAGTTTCTCTTTCTAAAATTGGAGATAATTTCTCTTTCTAAAAATGCTTGATAATGTCTCTCTACAAACTTGAAATATTAAATAATCTCTATAAAAAATTTAAGACAATTTCTCTCTCTAAAATTTCAAATTTCAAGCCTTTAGAGAGAAAATCGTGGATATATACGTAAAGGGTGTTTTCATTTAAAACAAAGCTATTTTTTTTCTTAAAGGGTGGCTGCAAAAAATAAATAGTAATTGTGTGTTGGGTGATTTAAAAAGTACTAAGATAAAACTATGCCTAAAAAGCATGTCCCAAGGTGTACAGATTTTTCCCTTTTTTTGAGGACACAAGATAGGTTGCAACCCTAAACAATCAAATCAAAGCGTACCTCCAAACTTTATCGTGAGATGCAATTTTGGCATTGGAAATTCTTATGATGGTGTGAGAATTTATTTTTATCTTTAAATATACAACTTTAAACTCCGAAAATGGTTTGAATTAAGCATATCAATAAATACATAAAAATCTTGAAAATGAACCATCCAGATAATGTGTTGTAATATATAGTATTTTTAGAACTTGAAATGTCTGTTTTTTTTTCATATCTATACATCACGATGTCGAGATGAGGGTTTTCAACAAAACACCCTTTTGCCAATGATTTTGGGGGTGCCCTTAATCTTACCTTTTTTTAGGCTTCAACTTTATGTAAACTTTTTCCAACGATGGGTTTATAGAGTTATTGGTCCGCAATCTTCCCGGAGCAATGGGAGAAATGATAGGGAACTATACGTTTTCTTATTGTTTAAAAGCCTGGATTTGCTTGATGAACTGGCTTCTTACTGGGCCCATAATGATTGACAATTCCCAATCTATACTAGCAGAGAATATTGAAAATACTATTTTTGTATTTAAAAAACAAAAATATAAAAATAAACAAGGTGGATTCAGCTGATTAGGATAGCCAAATTCCTTGACAGATTCGTCCAATTCTCAAACAAAATCGAGCATATCCCTCTAATGAGGAATTGTTCCTAATCCAAATAAAAGACTAGGTCACTCTCCCATCAATCCCAAATCGAGCGACTAATTCCGAATCCATAGCAACAATTTCCAAATAGTGCTTTGACCAAACAACTCAGTTCAAAACTTCAAATTTGCGACCTGACCATCATCAAAGAAAGAAAAAATACGTGTTCTTGGTCAGAACTTCAAGTTCCAATCCTTTTTTGAACAAAAAATTGGGCTCAAGACTTGGCGTTCCAAATTAAAAACAAGGCCAAAAAAAAAAAAAAACCGGTTCCAAACTTGGAGTTCTGAAGCAGGATGGAAAAATAAAAAAAAAATTTAAAAAAGGAGGAGAACTGAGCTTTACATGTAAAATATAGAGGTCATATTGTTACTATACCATTTAAAAAGAGGTAATTACAAGAACTTTCCTATTAGGTAAATACAAAAATATAATAACTTACTTGTTAGATATTATAGGGACTATCTCTAGCCATACTCAGTTTTTTAGCGGCACACGGTTTCTTAGGCCAAAGTCTAAAAAACACAGCTCACTGGTTCACGTGTTCGACCCTCGCTAATGACAACTGAGTCAAGGTCTGAGTTTGTGAATTATGGTTATTTCCACCATTTTTTAAATTTAATTAACCTCAAATTCGCCAGTATTTCAGCTATAGAACTTTTATAGTATACAAGAAAAAGTTTATATAAGGTGGCACCCTTACTTGTTGAAGTAATGTCAGAGTAATCCACATCGCCCATTTCAATCAGAAGGCATAAGTTTGACACCATCTTAAAAGACATACCAAATTTTGATTTTGTCTTGAAAGACTGCCAGATTTTGACACAATTAAACGTTCACGCTTACACTGTCTAACTATTGGGCAGTAGAACATTACTACTCTGTTAAACTATAGCGGGCAGTAGAACATCACAGCTTTAGTTCTACAAGTAAGGTTGCCTTTTATATAATCCTTAACCGTTTGTATTAAGAAACTTGGATTTTAAAACTTCGACCCGCACCTTCTTGCAAAATGATGAAGTTCAATGGCGTCACATACAGGGGGTGTCACTTCTATGGGGCCTTTCCTCGAGAAGTTCTTCCCTGAAGTATACAAAAAGATGCAAGAGGATTCAATAAGCAGCAATTACTGTAAATTTGATAGTGAACTCCTGACGTCTTTCACTTCTTCACTGTACATTGCCGGACTCATCTCCTCTTTCTTTGCGTCATCTGTTACGCGTGCGTATGGTCGCAGGCCTTCTATTCTGATTGGTGGTGCTGCATTTCTTGCTGGTTCAGCGCTTGGGGGAGCTGCCATGAACATTTATATGCTCATATTCGGGCGTGTTTTGCTAGGTATTGGCGTTGGATTCGCAAACCAGGTGACCTCTCTCTCTCTCTCTCAAAAACAATTTTCTTTTAAATAAGGAAAAGTACACTATGATCCATATGACTGACCATAGAGAATCTATAATCATAGTTGCTAATCACCCATAAATCAATGGATGGAGGGTGATAGAGAGAGAGGGATCTAACATTTAGGTCATCTCATGTTCTTCTACATCCATCCATTGATTGGAAGGTGATGACACTGATGACCGTTGATTTTCTATGGTCGAATCTATGATCATATGGGTCATAGAATAGTATCCTTTGACAAAAAAAGCTCTTTAAACTAAGAACAAGAAGACTCTAAGACTTACCAAGAATTTTGATGTTGACACTTGATTTGGTACGAACCCGCCCATTGATCTAATCCATTTTGTAGGCTGTCCCACTATACTTGTCAGAGATGGCCCCACCTCGATATCGAGGAGCCATAAGCAATGGCTTTCAATTCAGTGTTGGAATTGGTGCTCTTGCGGCAAATCTCATTAACTATGGCACCGAGAAGATATCTGGTGGATGGGGGTGGCGAGTCTCCCTAGCCTTGGCTGCTGTTCCCGCTTCCCTTCTCACTGTAGGCTCCCTAATCCTCCCTGACACCCCCAATAGCTTGATCGAGAGGGAGGCCTCTCACGATAAGGCAAAAATGATGCTCCAGAGGATCAGAGGAACTACAAATATAAACAACGAGTTTGAAGATCTCATCCAAGCAAGCAAAATCTCAAAGAGCATTTCTCACCCATTCAAGAACATACTGAAGAAGAGGTACCGGCCCCAATTGGTCATGTCAATTGCTATACCATTCTTCCAACAAGTTACTGGGATCAATGTGATTGCATTCTATGCACCCCTTCTTTTTCGAACAATTGGGTTTGGAGAGAGCGCCTCTCTTATGTCTGCAGTGGTCACAGGGCTTGTTGGGACCATCTCAACATTCATTTCGATGCTAACTGTTGATCGTTTTGGTCGGCGTACATTGCTCTTGGTGGGTGGGGCTCAAATGCTTGTGGCTCAAATGATTGTAGGTGGGTTGATAGGGGCAAAACTTGGTGACCATGGAGAAGGGCTGGGCAAAGCGTGGTCTTATTTTGTTTTAGTGATGATAGGTTTCTATGTAGCCGGGTTCGGATGGTCGTGGGGCCCACTTGGGTGGTTAATCCCTAGTGAGATATTCCCTTTAGAGATCAGATCAGCAGGTCAGAGTATCAATGTGGCGGTGAACTTCTTGTTCACATTTATAGTTGCGCAAACATTTTTGGCGATGCTTTGTAGGCTTAAGTTCGGGATCTTTTTCTTTTTTGGGGGTTGGGTGGCGGTGATGACTTCATTCGTGTACTTGTTCTTGCCTGAGACAAAGAATGTTCCAATAGAGCAAATGGGTTCGGTGTGGAGAGAGCACTGGTTTTGGGGGAAGATGGTCAAGGAGTCCAAGGCCGGTGCTATTGAGCTCGAATGATTCCACAATTGATGTCCATCAAATGGGTTAGGCAAGATCAATGCCAAGAGGAAGAAAGAGTAGGGTGTATTGACGAAGCTAACCTTTAAACAACTGCTGAATGCGTGGTGCTAGCATGAGGTTGAATGTGTCATACAAGATCCATGCATGTTGTCTATGTCCTTCATAAATAAGGTTGCTTGAGCTGCTCCATGCTTTCAAACAAAGCAAACATGTGAGTCCTATATGGTCATCCATACGTATAGCCATGTATTATGTCTATTCTACTTCCATACATGCATCTTGTGGGCATGTGTACCGAAGTATTCTATAATTTATTGCCAATTCTTCATGGGTTACTACCAATCAAAAAATACTTTTCAGCTCTTTACCGCAGCACAAAACCAGATAAAGCCTTCACAGATATCAATGCTCCTCAAAGAATTGATCCTTAGTAATGATTCAAGTGACTCATGTTACATGGCTCACTATAAATATCCATGCATGCAAAAGCGTGTGAGCACACACAAATGCACACTTGCATGACAAAATATGAACATGAAAGCTTTGAACTCTATGGCATGAACAAAGCATATTTAGACTCACTAAAAGTGACTTTGCCATATCCAACCACGGGTCTAACATTAAGTTAAGCTAACCAAATTTTAAGATGATGGCAATCCACAACTCTACACTACAAAAGGTGAGCAAACTATTTTGAAGGAAAATAAATGTCACCAGTAAGAAAATTCCACCACTGGTTGGAATAGTGGTATCTTTAGAGGCTCCACAGGCCACACCCTCTTTTTCTCAAACTATCGGGCAATGCTGATTCAACTCTGGCAGAAGCTCTCCCCCTCCTCGAAAGTCTCAGGAACTTCAACCCAAATTGGAGCTCAATTTTGGTTACTGAGGGGGACTCCAAAAGGTCATTGCCTCGGCCTCAGGATCTTCTCCTTGCCCTTGGAGACTGCTCCACACTTTTGATGAAATATTCTATATTTGCAGGGCGATGCACATCCCAAGCCAATTCAGCTGGAGACACCCTCACTAAGAAAGAAGCTTCGCAGAATGGCATGCAGGGAACTATAGAAGCACCCTTTTGATTTTTTGGCCCCCGTGTAGTTAGCCTTTGCTGTATTTAGCTTTTGCTTATATCTATGTTGTACAACATTTTTTGAGCTACCTACCATTTTTTGCTAATGTGGGCTTCTTGTATAGAGCACCCAGCATGTGGGATGCCAATATCATTGTACTTTGTTTTACTCTATCTTAATACAGATGTTACGGTTTCGAGGGAAAAAACAACATTCCACTGCTGCCAAAATTACCACTAATATGATACAAACATTATGTAACAAGAGGTATTTGGCTGTAATCCCATAACATACATGAAAAATGTCATTTGAGAGAAATTCATAGTATTGTATTAAAGAAAGTCACAACATTTAAGAAAATGTTTTGCGGAGGGAGAAGAGTGATGGACCTTGCCTCATGATAGATGTCTCCCCTCACCAACTGTGCTCGTGAGATTGAGAGAGAGAGAGAGAGAGAGAGAGGAGGACGAGGAGGAGGATTTTATATGGCTAGGACAATTTAACAATGATAGTTTCATAAGCTTTAAAGTTTAGAACAAGATACTTCATTTCTCAAAAACTACACCATTTGGATAATGTTTCTTTCCTCAAATTCTGACAGTTTATTAATTAGTCAGAAAAAGCAACCATACTTTTAAGGCTAAAAATTAAGCAAGTTTAGAATAAGGTCCTTCGCAAACATGTTATAATACAGAGATTTGGCCAGGCCTTCAAGGTTTTTACAATCATGAGTTAATTACTTGGAAGGAATTGCATAAATGGTTATAATAGAGCAGTATTAGAGTACAAGAGTTCAAGCTCACAGTATACCAGATTCATGCCTATCCTCTAGCCATGTTCCCTGACAACTTTCTTATCAACCTGAAGAGTAAGTCAACCAAAGTCGCTTCTTCAGATAGTCCCCACTGCGAATTGGAGGAAATCTGCCACCGGTAATAGAATCAAGTCAGGCAATTAAAACCAAGGGCAAACTAATGTGATTGGTTCTTTAAAAATCGATATAAGTATGATATTGGTTTCAACATTTTAGCAAACCCACACCCAGACTAAAGTAGCCCTGCTGAGTACAGCATACGCCAAAAAGACTTATCTTTGAAAGTACATTAGCTACTGATTGGCCTTTAAATGTCTCACATGGAAGAAAGCTCTCCCTCTCTCTCTCTCTCTCTCTCACACACACACACACACACACACATACACACACGTGCACACACACACAACGAGAAATTCAAAGGATAAGTTTCTATTATGTCCCCCTTGATTCCAAGCTAACAATACCATGAGCTTTACTGAAAAGGAATGAAATTTGAGTAAGAAAAGGAACCCGGAATGTCAAAGAAAAAGATAAAACCCAGCTCAACAATAAAATCTGCTCTTTTAACATGATTATGTCATGGATGCTGATAACATAGCAGGAAAAAAATAGATAAGGACGATGGACATAAAACATGAATCTTTATCAGTATTGAAATGAGTACATAATAAGATAAAAAACAAAGGGTAGAAACAAACAATGTGCTACCTTGCCGGAATTGTCTCAGAGCAGCAACTTTCCAGGCACTCCACCAAACAGTCAAAATTTGGATCTAAGAAAAATGCCACCTGAAATTTTGCAATGTAAATCATTAGAATGACAATGACTTTAAGAATTGCTTAATATCAAAAGTATTTGAGGTAGATAATAACTGCACAAACAATCGACAAAATTAAGTGCCCAGGAATTTGAGAATTTGTGGATCTAAGCACTAGCTAAAACCAAAGTTTTTCTTCATCTCTCAAAGTATTAACTTTTACCTTTACTCAGGAAGCTTTGTCTTTTAGATGATATACTGTTTATATTGCTGCCAAGTTGAAATTAGAACACTGATATTATTTTTTATATAGAATTTTTTCAGTAATCATACTCTACATATTTTATAATTTATAGAACACAATTTTTACAGAAATTTACACATATGTTCCCTAAATTATCGTACTATAAAAATCCCCTCATTTTATTATTATTATTATTAATGTTCATACCCCTTTTCCCAATGCCGCCACTTCGGACCTTCAAGGTAGGAAGTGATAACTTCGGACCGATGTCCATATGAAAGTTTTTTACTATGACTTTACAGGTTCGAAGTCCCGTCAAGTTCCAAGTGATCTGCAGGGTTCACTTCGGATCTTCAAAGTCCGCAGTGAATGTTCTAAGTATTGTCGTGATTGGACTTCGGACCTAGACGGTCCAAAGTCAAGAAGTTCATAGGTCCAAAGTGGTAGCGTTTTAGACATAAAAATAAGAAAAGATGAAAAAGGGCTACAAACTTAAAACACAAAAAATTGAGGGGATTTTTATAATAATGGACAGCTAGGGGAACATGGGCATAAATTTCTCTAAATTTTACTCCATGTAGCAAAAAGACATTAGAAATAATCCACTTACTGAATATCGTTCTTGACCACTTGCGATTACTCTGTGTAACGTTGAACTGCAAACAAAATCAACAAGAACGGAGAACATAAATTATGGTTTAAATAAATAATATGGATAAAAAAACAAAACCAGAGGCATGAAAACTATAAAATAGGACTAGGGAAAGGAAACCCCAGCATATTGCAAAGGAAGTTCAAATACAAGGTTGTACACTAGCATTTTACAAAAAAAAAAAATATTCTTCTAAATCTAAAACTACAAAAAAAAAAAAACTAAAACCCAGAAGTTAACTTGTGCAAGGGTCATACAATTATACTTTCAAGTAGGTGAGGGATTTTGAATATTATTGCAGAAAACAAGAGTAGTTTGGCACTTTCTGGGAAAGATTCAAGAAGACATGGCAGATAAATTTGAAAGTATTCAAAAAGGCTAGGCAGAACCAGTTAGAAAATGAGAAAAAGAAGTTCAATATTGCTGGGATATTTCAGACACTTCTAGATAAGAGGATTGAATGGAGAAAAAACAAAGGAATGTCATATTTATAATTATTTCTAACAAAAATGAGAAACTAGAGGAAACGAAAAAGAGGAATTCAACAAAGCCCAAACAGATGGACTTTACAAATCCAGCTTATCGACAAAGGGCGACAAAAGAAGCTCTTTTTGCAAAAATGTTATGTATCTTATGTTCGGGCTAACAAATGACGCAGAAGAAAAATTCAAAACAAAAAAATGGTATTATCATTTTTATTTTTCTTAGGGATAGTAAGTGATTTGTTTGGGAAGGTCTATTTTTTTAGTTTAGAGAATAACATATAGATAAGGTAAAGATCTTTTGGTTTAGGAAATAATAAGCGGTAGTTATCTTTTACTCTTAGAAAGACTAATGTGGAAGTTAGAATGAGAGAAAATAGGGATGGTAAGTGAGACAGAGAAAAGGTGAGAGAGAAAATAAGGAGGACAGATAAAATAGGGGAAAGTATGTAGAAGAGAGAGAGAATTATCATTTGTGGATTTTTTCTTTAAGGTTAATTTAAAGGGAGATGTCCCTTCATTGTAAAGGATCAGATAATGATCAAAGAATGAGAACTGAGAAAAGTTGATCTTGTGAAAAGATATAAATTGATAAAAATTAATCTTGTGAAAAAATCTTAATTGAGTAAAGTTGATCTTGTGAAAAAATCCTCTTTGGGGTGGACTCCCTTGAAGACCTTGAGAGAGTGTAAAATCTCTTAAACTTTTATTTTATTTTTATTTTATATTTTATATTTTATATTTTATTTATTTTTATTCTCTCAACTATTTTTTTTTTTTTATTATTCCAGTCACTTTTTCTCCCTACATCAATTGGTAAGCAAGTAAGATCCAGAGATCCAACAGTTACGATGTCGTCGAAACTTGCTCTTACATTCGAGGATATATTATCGCAACTCATGGATTATATGGGTCAGCAAATTCAAGATAGCTTGAATATAGCGTTGGAGGGTAACCGATGAGAAATAAGTGAAACCAATCAAGGGATGCAATGGTTGGATCTGAGGTTGCAACGATTGGAGGACACCATTCATCAAGAAGAGGGTGCTCGCAACCTCAACTTGGCCACAAATGTCACCGTACAGACAAATCAAGCTTCCCGACCGACCCAGGCTGCTGATCCAAAACGTCAAGAAGAAATTTGCAGATGAGATCCACATCCTATAAAGCGACAACGAGATTTCGATATTATAATAGCTATCCCAAAATTTTATGGTAAGCTCCATATTGAAGTTTTTATTGATTGGTTAAGTGCAATTGAGAATTATTTTGAATGGAGTGAATTGCTAGAGGAACGTAAGGTTAAACTTGTTGCTACCAAGCTCTGCGAGTATGCTGCAGCCTGGTGGGAGCAAGTTCAACAATCCCGACTTCGTAGTGGAAAGGAAAAATTAAAAGATGAAAAAGAAACTGAAATAAAATTTTCTTCGTGATGATCATAAGCAAATTTTTTTCAAGTACTCAAAAATCTTCGACAGAATGAGAAAAAAGTGAAAGATTATACTAGAGAGTTTTATCAATTAGTTGCTCGAAACAACCTCCAAAAGACGAAAGGACAAAAGGTTGCTCGATATGTAAATGGCTTTCAACCAACCATTGGGGACGACGTTTTTCTACATCGGTCATGGACTTTAAGTGAAGCTTTTCATGGTGCTTTATGAATAGAAACTAAATATTATGGGAGCAGAGATAAGCGATTTTACACCCAGAAGGAGGTTTTGTGCCAACCAAAATTTAATGAAAGGAAAAAGGACACTGCAAAGTTCACATGTTATCGATGCAACGAACCAGGGCACTGTGTATATGAATGCCCAAAAAAGAGAATGGAGGTACACTTGGCTAAGGAAATGGACAAAGTTCCAGAAGAAAATTAAGTTCAAGAGATAGTCTTGCATGGTGATGAAGGGGATCCACTTTGAGTCAAGCTCGAGGTCGAGCTTCTTCCAACCTAAGGAAAATGCCGCAGAAGAAAAATTCCAAAAAAAATATTTAGTATTATCATTTTTATTTTTCTTAGAGATAGGAAAAGACAAGTTAGGAGGGCCTGAGTTTGGTGAGTGATTTGTTTTGGGAAGGTCTATCTTTTTAGTTTAGGGAATAATATATAAATAAGGTAAAGGCCCACCATCTAATTTTACTTTCTCTGTCGGTGTAACTTCCTTTATTTCTTAATGATAAGTCAACTTCAATAAAAAACATATATATATAGATAAGGTAAAGATCTTATGGTTTAGGAAATAATAAGTGGTAGTTATCTTTTACTCTGAAAAAAGCTAATGTGGAAGTTAGAATGAGAGAAAATAGGGATGGTACGTGAGATAGAGAAAAGGTGAGAGAGAAAATAGGGAGGAGAGATAAAATAGGGAAAAGCATGTAGAAGAGAGAGACAAAATTATCTTTGTGGGTTTTTTCTTTTGAAATTTATTTAAAGGGAGATGTCACATCATTGTAAAGGATCAGAGAATGATCAAAGAATGAGAACTAAGAAAAGTTGGTTTTGTGAAAAGATCTGAATTGAGAAAAGTTGATCTTATGAAAAGATCTGAATTGAATAAAGTTGATCTTGTGAAAAGATCGTTTTTGAGGTGGACTCCCTTGCAAACCTTGAGAAAAGGTATAATCTCTTGAACTTTTATTTTATTTTATTTTTATTGTTTGATTAGTTATTATTTTCTCTTTGCATCAACAAATGATAAATTCAAACTTTAGAAATTTGATGATATATAGATATTGTATATCCAATGACTTCAAAAAGGTCAATACAAGGATGCTATCTATGTTAAACACTTTATATGAGGACAAGACGCATTTTCAAATATAGGTTATTATTTTGAGATAATGGAAACCCACCAAAAATATATGGAATCCCTTTTTCACTTAGTTTAAAAGAAATGGAATCCATATGGTTTATGCATGTTGCTAATAAAGAACTATTACAAATATATGAACTATCGTGTTTAAAGTAATACTTGATGTTTGAAAGCTCCATTTCCACAGCTCACCAAGTTTGAGCCCCTAGACAAAGCTGACTTCCGCTTAAGTCGACTAAACAATGAACTTATTAATAAAATGCATGTTCATTTCAACATTAAGTACAAAAAAAAGAAAAAATTGGTTCTCGGATGAAATGGATGCTGACAAAGTACCGGAATAAACAATTGGTCCACCGCTCCAACATATCACCAATGTTAACAACAAATGCCCTGAAAAGCAAAAATAAAAATATAAATAAATATTAAAACTACAGAAAATAGTTTCCTACGTGCCAGTTTCAAATCCCAAAGAAGCCAACTGCATCAAATATATGGAGACACATAAACACACATTTCTCTCTTTTGTGTCTTCAATCCAAGTTGCATTTTTTTACTTAACCAATACACTCACAATCATACTTCCTCCTATGTCAGCAAATAGTGCCTTGATATGAGACTTTGAGGTTTTGATCCATTATTTTAGTGAAGGATTTGAGAATCTGATTCAAAAGCCTACCCTTTGAGGTGAGGTACATCCTCCCATATTTGTGGTTGCTTATCTTTTTCCCTGCAGATCTAAGAACATAGTTGAAAAAAATATAAATACGTTTGCCATTTTCTTTTTTCTTTTTTAAAGGTAGATAATAATTGGCAATTTTGAACACAAACAAGACTTGCCTGAAGGCCATTAACTCCATCTGTGAGCAAAAGTGTGATCATTCCATAATCAGAATGAGCAGATGCACCAAAATTTAAGTCCTCTGACGATGGAAGTTCACCTATGAATCAGATTCAAAAGCTATTTAACCCCAAAGAACAATGGAAATAATAGTTCCATAAAGTATCAGCCAACCAATATATTTTAGAAATTAATAAGAACAGCAATTAGCCTTCCTTGAGAAATACCACTTGCACCACTCCTTGCAATTAGAAGATCATCAACAATATATACAATCTATGATGGATAGCATAACGTGAGATAAATGCTTTGACCCAACAAAGCCAGTTCACACAAAAGTCTCCTAAATCTGGCTGTACTAAGGCCCATCCAGTAACTGATTCAGGTCCTGTTATAAAACGACGAAACACTCATCCTAACTCCAAGCCCTTCAAAAAATACATCATAGGCTCCTTCAAATTGTCCAGTAAGTAGCAAACAAACACCACATTTGGTTAGTCACTCCTTTCAAATTGTGCAATCATCAAGTTAATATATATCCATAAAACTGTTTAGATAATAAATACCTCTTTGTCAAAGAAGATGAGCTTAAAGTATCTCTCTACAAATCCATGGAAAGATATCTATAATTTGGGCATAAATGTGATAATCTTTCTTTGATATAGTTTATCTCTTTGTGCCACCAATATCATAAAAGACTTTTTCTTGATCCTTAATTCTTCCAAAAAGAAAAAAAGAGAATCAAATGCTAATATAGGAAATAATTTAAAAAGAACCATATGGCCTTCCAAAAATGGTGGCGTACATCACAAAATATAAATTTACTTTCTAGCCCTCCTAAGAATTATTCTTTTTTGTTTCTGTAAGGGAAAGGAGATTTTCGACACTGGTGTTTTACGATCATTCCTAAGTAATAGTTGCTACAGCTACAATCATTTCCAGCCAATGGAAGTAGAGATAGCATGTTAGCTCCTGGCCGGGAAAGGAGAGAAGGAAGAGGCAGTGGAAAATAAGCAAAGCAAGTGGAGGCAACGGAGGAAACATAAGGGCAGAAGATGGAGATACATGCATGTGCAAGGTATGATCGTATATGGCAGGGAGTGACACAGATGTGTTAACAATACAGAGGTCATACTAAGATAACCATCATGAAAATTTCATGTAACTATAAAAATACTAAAACATAGCAATAAAATTTAAATCTATATTATCTTTTTAAATATTCGTACTATGACTATTAAAAATGTATCATATTTACAGTTTATAACTATTTCTTGTACGGATGTGTGTCTCCATGTTGGCATTGTTTTGGATACCTTGTGGGACAACCTTCACACGCATTGAATGCCGACATTAAAGCATAACAAATGAATCCACGTACATGCTTCTTGACCAGAATCTTCTAAACTTGACAAAAATAATGGCAAATTATGTGACCACTCATATAATAAGTCCATAGGGGCTAGTTAGTCACAAAGTTCTATCATTTAGAATGTGTACGCATATGTGTGTGTTAAGATACATGAAGTTAAGATTTTTCTATATTAATGACCTGTAGCAACATTTGTAGACATCATTATCGATGTATTCAATCTCACCTGGATAATGTAAAAGACGAATAAATGCTGCTGGTGAATCTAGTGCACCCACTCTCATGAAGAAATCTTCGCTTAAGTTCAGCGCCAAAGCGATCAACGATATCACTCTAATCCCAGCACTCCTATGAAAGATGTAAAAAGGAAAAAAAATGAAGGAAAAAAGTCACCTTCATTATTCTCTCAATCTGCAAATGCAATGAAGTATCATTACCAAGACACATACATGCATGCATGTCATTGCAAAGAAATTTTCATAACTCTAAATTCTTGGTCTGTAGCATGTCTCAGATGTGGGCATGATCAAGTGATCCAATTAAGCTCATGATAAAAACTGATGGTATCCAAAGTTTAAGCAATTGAATTTTGCACATACGGCATTAGGGAGCCCTGCTAGGATGTCAAGGGCTTGGAGTAGTATTTTCTAAACTAAAGGAATCAAGTCTAGAAGGTGGAATTGGAGTACATTAAGCTCTTGCAATATGTTTAATGCTTTTTATTTTCTAATAAATCAGATGTGTAGTGTGGTTGTGATACATTCATAATCCATTTCACTCTAGTCAACAAATCTTCAAATGAAGGAATGGTTGGAAGATTTGTTGTCCCCAATTCATGAGGAACCACGGGGGTGAGAAGGTGATAAATCCAAGGAAGCTATTAGTGTTAATGGAGGAGGTCCATATCATGAGGACAATGAAAGAAGGACTTGTGTGATCTACCCGGAGTATATAATAAATTTTTTTTCTTTTTCAATTCTCTTTCTTTTCTTCACGGTCTAGATCACTTACAAGTAGTCTTTTTACAATATAATAACTTCTAATAAAATAAAATAGAAGAATAAAATAGGATCTCAAGAACTTGAAGCCATTCAAGACCTTTCTTTAAATGACAAAGAAAAGACACAACCTATGCTTGGGAATAAAAGACAATAAATAAATATGGAAGAAACAAAGAGGGTGCCGGAGATTACCTCAACCGGGCTTAGTACACCCCACACTGGGTCTCCTCCTTCCGATGGTGCTCGGTATCTTTGACCGGCTTCTTGATTTCTCCTTCTTATGGCAAAACCCAAACAATGCATATGTCCCAATCTAGAACCACCCACCTAAAGCCTCACTGCTTAGCCTAATTCCTTGGCTTGATGCTTATGAGAGATAGAAATTAAAAAATGAGAAAGAAAACTACTAGCTAGGGATGATCCTTTTGCTGCCCACAAAATCATATAACCAAACTAGCTTGATTTAGAACCCATAAGAGAGAGAGAGGTAGATTAGGGTGGGATGTGCCCCTTAGGTTTTTTGGAGAGAGAACTTATGTGGGGTGTGCCCCTTAGAGAGGTTAGAGAGAGATACTATTTTAGAGAGAGAAGAGAGAATACGTAAGAGGTATAGAGATAAGGGAGGAAAATGATCCCTTTTATAGATTTTTCATGCATTAGGATTTGCCACAAAATCGTAAGAGCAAATCTTGAACGTCGATCCAAGGAGACTTGTGGGGTGAGAAATGTGAGCCATCTATTCCCTAGATCCACCATCAAGATGCTAAGGAAGGTGCAAAAACCTTATCCTCCCCTTCCTCAATCTATTCCCATCAAATAAATTAAATAAGGAAATTATCTTTTTACTTTCTCTATTAGTAAATATTCATTCCTTATTTTTCAAATCAAACCTTCTTGATTAACAAGATATTCTAAAACTCAATATTATCATTCCTTAATGCCAGTAGGTCCAAAATGGACAGCCAATTAGCATGGGATGCCTCTCACCATATTTAGCAAGAAAAGGCAATCCCCTATGGGTGGGCGGTGTGCCACTCATGGGCCCCACCCAATTGTCCCATATGATTTAAATGGGCCTCCAATAATTATAGAGGGTCCCACATATTTTAGAAATAATTATAATAATTGATTTTTAGATTTTTCAAACCTTTTAGTTTATTTAAAACTTTAGAAATGAATTTCTCTTGATTTATAAATCCAAATGACAAAATTAAAATATTAGAAGATTCATAAAAATCCAAATAAACATTCTAAAAATCAAATAACATAAAATTAATTAAATTAAATTAATTTTGATGGGAATAATATCCGAATATGTCTAGGATTTAATCAACGCAAGGAGCACTCCACCTTCAATTGTGGACCACGATCCATACTAGCTTTCTCAAACTGACCCAGCAGTTCCCATGACCCACAGTCCACTGCAGGGGCTCATAATTGGACCTCCAAAGTCAATCAATGGGCTAGGGGACGTAATCTCAGCCTTTGGATTTCAAGTTCTCCCCTAGAAACAAACCATGATCCGTCAGCCCATGATGCAACCATGACTCTATGGTCCATAGGGGTAATCTCTTGCACATATGCATGCTACATCCTCAAAGGTGGATTACTATCTCAGTACGGTTATCTATGTACATGTCATATGATGATACAACAATGAGATTTTAGTCATGTCTTTATAGACTATTCATCACACACAAGGGTCACACAGTCCCTCGGCTCTCATCCGGTTATATTCCCACCTCATCAAGGGTTAACCCACTAAACCCTCCTCGGTTATATCTTTATGCCCAGGTACAATGGGTTTTTCCAACTCGGCTGACCTAACACGTCGAGCCTAGTTTGAGTATCGGCAAATTGCATTTGCCAAGTATGGTCCACAAGATGACCACACTCCCACTAAGTTTATGTTTCACTATATACAATGCTCATACAAGCTCTCATAAGGCCTTTAAAGGCCACATAAACCCAACAAAGAAGAGTTGATAGATGACTTTAGAAACGTGATAGCCATAGGTGTTTTTAGTCAGATCCTTGCCATCTCATTTTTAGTTGATGGGACGTGAAGGTTCCCAAGCCACCTCATGGTGAAACTATTCGGTCCAACATAAGTGATTTCATCCTACCAGTAGGTTATTTGTAATAAGATCATTGCCAGATATCACCTTTGACGTGGAGGTTTCTAAATCACTATGAGTTATATCACGTTCAATACGATAAGACATTGGATCACCTCCTTTTGCTTTGTCCAATAGCAAGAGGAAACTGGTGTGCGTTTGGACATTACAAGGATTAGGATCCATGACTCTCTGCTATAGTGCACAGCTTTTTTTTTTCCATGCGTCCCTTTTTTTTTTTACAAAAAAAGTTGGACAATCAGCTCATGTAAAGAGAGATCAATAAAAATTTTCTAGGGCACACTCAACTTGGACGCATTATGAAAGAAGAACGTAGTACATGATTTCAACAACTCTTATTGTCAAGGAATCCAGGAGGGTCAAGGAGATAGGCCAAAAATGGAAAACGCTAACAACAAGTAGAGTTTCCAATCAAAGAATTAATAATAAGTGAAGTGCAGCACCCCTGAATATGTCACAAGCTCAAACTTAATAGCATCTCTCAAAGGAACCCTACCCTAGCTAATGTGGGCATCGACTCTTTAGACACTGTTGGAAAGGTCTTTGGCCTTTTATGGTTTTGCAGATTTTGGCAATTTCAGATTGACATAAACTCATTCTCTCTTTGTGGGGTTGAAGGTATTCTTTCTGGGCCCCTAGTGGTGGAAGCTGATTCAACTATATGGCTGATTCCACAGCTAAGGAGGGTGATACTAGTGCGATGCAAGTGACTCTTTATAAAAGGGGAAAGATCTGATAGTTCTAATTGTTTCCTATATGCGTCCTGTATTCATCACATCTCCATTGCAACTTTATGTATATTTTATTAATATTTAATGAAGCAATCAATTAATATAGAGAAGGAAATAACCCTAGTGTTGCCGCTGAATGTACAGATAAAAAACTACACTTTCTGCTGATATTACATTATGCATTAATCCCAGTCCATATCCAAAAAAGACACCTTCCCAGCTCCAAATTCAGTATAAGATGAAGTCTATTATTTCATCGTTTAATTATACTATATATTGACCAAGTCATATATAGAAGGATGCCTTCAGTCTTCAGAAATCAAGTTATTAACACAAAACAACTGGTAATCAGAAACTAAGATCGATTAAAAGCACAAAAAACTTACAAGACCTTGTCATAATAAGCTTCCATTGTGGCTCTCCAATGGGGCAAAGTAGCTAAAGGCACCAAATAAGGAGAATCAATTAAACCATGTTAAAAAATTTGTAAGGAAGACAGGCTCAGATAAAACCAAGACAAATACTTTCAAGGATAACACTGAATCCTAAAAGTATAAATAAAAAAGTAGGAGATTAGCCTTTCAAAGAAAATCCAGATATGCGTCGAAAGGTCCACCAAGTTATAATGGAACATAAGCAGTGTAGTTTATGTATACCGACATGCTTATGAGTCTCCATGCAATATATAATATCGCCAAAAACATGTGAAGAATGTCCAGTAAAACAATTATGACACCTTCGGAAGGCCACTGATTTACATCATCGATATGTGTTTCTTGTGAGGAACTGCCTTCAATAGGCACAGGGCCAATGTAGAAGCTCTCCTTCGAGTCCCCTGTTTTCCATTATAATGAATAAGGATCACTTTGGTTCTCTAGAAAATTCATCCAAATTGAAACAAGAAAACTTAAATATCGAGGGGGATTAAAAACATTGCAAGAATTCAAAGTGCTCAAGGGAAAAAACAAGAAAGTACATAATTGTTCAGAAAACTACAAAAAAGTTTATTCTTTTCATAATTGAAAAGACTCCTATGTCCTTTGAAAACCCAAAAGCATCCCAACTACTAACAAGATTGAGACCACCATTAATCACTATGTCAATAATCCTAAATTATCTACCTCTTTGAAATGCAAGTTTGCTAAGACAATATGAAGCATAACAGCACCAAACTCATGTACCACCATCGAAATTTGAATTTCAAGTGTTTACAGAGTTGCCAAGAAGAAAACCTACATCCAAAAGAATTAGAAAGCTTAAATTGTTAAAGTTTCAATACCTTAAATCTAAAGACCAACAGCCATTTCTTCAATGTTCAAATGGCTAATCGTCAAGCACAAAGAATGTGTGACTTTTATCTTATTACTACTACTCCTTTACAACTAATCAGAGGTGCCAATTAATTTCAATGATTTCCATTTTCATAACTTATTTATCATTTATAAGTCAAAATATTTATAATTTAGGAATAAACAGCTAGCAAAAAATCCACAAAATTGAATAGCCATTTGTACGAAATCATGAACTAAAAAGAACAGCATTAACAGTGAACAAATAGCATAACCATAGCAAGAGAGTGCAAGTAGAAGTAGCAATAGCAATAGCAGTAGTAATTAATATTACTAATAACAGTCGTAGAAGAAGAAGCCATAGTACTAGCAGTAACAGTACACCTCTGGTAGTCGAGGTAGTATGATGCACGACAACTCAATTGGTTCAAGTAGTAATAGCAACAGTAATAGTGGCTTTGTGATAAAACATTGCCAGCATATTCACTATACCAGGATTTTCTCATGATACATGTATCAGCAGTAAAAACTAATGCATATTCATGATAGTTTGAAATTATTGTGGATTTATGGGCATTCCCTTATTATTGTTATACAACATTTGCTCGGGTGGTCAAGGCAGTGGAGCCACACCCTGATGTCAAGGGTTCCATCCCTACCCATTTAACATGTCAAAAAGAAATGCCCATTTTATGGGGAATCAAGTTAGAAAAAGAAAAATAGGCTGGAACCATTACTTAATTTAAATTCAAATTTTCAAATCAAGTTAATCCATAAAAAGTATCCACCCATATAGCAACTTCTAGTAATGCATTCAGTTACCTAAAAAAGCTCAAACTATGGAAGTGAAACCTCCGTTCCCAAATAATCTAAGTATTGGCAACTCATATTTGAAATTTAAATTAAACACTAAAGCATACCTTCTGTAGCTTACTTACATTTTTGGTTGGCAACTTATTTTTTAAAATTAATTCTCTAGAAATATAATATTTTCAAAATTATTAACGAGTTTCCTTTGGTTAAAATAATAGTTTTCACATTTTACTACATTGAAGTAAACATTATTTCTAAAACATAATTTGATTTGTTTATATTACACCTGGTAAATCTAGCAAATTCCCTTGTAAAAAAGAGCCTAAGAATTATAACCCACTAAAATCCCTGACCAGTAATATACTAAGGACCATATGAAATAAGAATAATAGTAGCAGCAGTAGTATAGAGCAATGATTCAAAAATCACCTGTATGACACGGGACTGGATGTGGAGGCCGGCAATTCAGGGCTGGAAAACCCCATCATTGTCTGAGACTCCTAATTTTCTAGTTCTTTTGAAACTTCTTTTTGTTAACTATATCCATGTCCATCTCAGGAATTGCCCAAGTCGGACCAGTTAATTTGGAATCATACCCCTAGCGAGTTGCAGCCCGATTCTTATTTTTTAATCACTGGTATGAAGAACTGCAAGGCTATAGTAGTAACAGTTTCACAAACCACAAGGGTATAGAGCTACAGTAGTGCTATGTCAATGTCATCTAGGAATTCAATGAACGTTGGTTCAACAAATATTGTACAGAAATGAATTCAAAATGATTAAAGGCAGTTATTTTATATCAACCTTTAGACTTTATTGAAGTGTCAAGAGTCTCCACGTACAATGGTGTATAGCCCCTGTGATCCTTATTACGTGATAACTCCAACTTTTCTTGTATTGAGAGCTGAAAAAACTTCTTGCTTTGATCAAATACTTGCTCAAACATGTCTTCATCAATACCATGGTTTATGAGGTAGAAAAAACCAGAATCGACGCATGCCTGAAAACTTCAAAACAAATCAATTTATTCACTAGCAAAATTCATTTCGAGAAGTTCCATATAAGCAATGGATATAGGTTACCGAAGCAAGATGTAATTAAAAAAAAATAAAAAATCTCATGAGCAGCAATAATGAAATATTACAATAATTGATGAACACCTTGATAGAAAAAATAAAGTAGCATGCTGCATATTATCTTTCCATCATTTAGATATAAAAGTAACAGCAATTCCTTGGGCATCTGCC
The DNA here is from genome assembly GCF_000471905.2 of Amborella trichopoda. The sequence goes on from NW_006497475.1 coordinate 712,080, forward strand.
AAGGTAATATGGTTAAATGTATTTTCTCATATTTAAAAAATTGACAATTACTTTTGATTATAAAAATTTAATAATTCATGAGCAGAAATTTTCCCCAAATTCTATTAATTTCACTAAATAAATCAAGCTGAAACGTTCCAACCAAAAAAAAAAGCGACATGGTGAACTGTTATACTAAATGAAAGCTTCCTTAAAAAAAATGAATAGAATAAAACATATGGTGGCAAAAATTAGAGAGAGAGAGAGAGAGAGCCTGGCGTATTAGTCTTGAAGTGGCAACGCGATCGGGAGAAGACAAATCGATGATGGGAAAAATTAGGGTTTTAGCTGCTGCTTCTTGCGCCATTCGAGCCCCTGAAGTTTCACCCGAAAAAATATGCATTTGGCGGCAATACTCAGATATGTAAAGCTCTTAGGGCCTGTTTAGACGAAATTTTAAATTTTTTCAAACAAAGTCTTATCTAAAAGGGAAATTCATCAAATTACCTACAATAGATTGAGTGGTACCCATATTTTTATTTTTTTTAGAGGATTGTAAACTATGAGGTTATTTATCTTTGGTGTAAGGAGGTCACAATTAATCTGAACTGTTAGATTTTCGATTGAATGGCTTATGGTATATCACAAAGCTCAATATATTTTTTTGTTGAAAATTTGAGTTTGGTCAAAAGTACACTCACAACCATCTAATTTGAAATTTGATGAATAAAAATGGTTGAGAATTCTTTGTAAAATAAATAAATGGCCTCTTTGTATACTTTTCCCTTTTTTTGTGTGATTTTTATAAGGTTTCAAGTTAAAACAATCAAATTAATGAGCTCATCCAAACTTTGTTATGAGATGTGATTTTATTGTCGAAAAATCTTAAAATAGTAAGAGCAAGTATTTTTATCTTATTATAAAATTTTAAACTTAAAAAATAGTTTAAATCAAGTAGATTTACAGATATGAAAATATTGAAAATGGGCGGTCGAGAAAATGTGTTGCAAGATGCATTATTTTTGTGACTTCAAATTTCTTTTTTTCTCACAAATAACATCAAAGTCACCCTTTTTTTGTATGATTTTAGAGATACACTTTGATTCTATATTTTAAGGTGTCAAGCCTTCTATAATTTTTTTCTTTTCTTTTTTTATTGGGTGTGGTTTGCATAAGGTTGCAACTTAAACAATAAAATAAAGGTGTACCTCTAAACTTAGTCACCATATACACTTTTAGTGTAAATAATTCATATGATGGTGTGGGAATCTATAGTTATCTCTAATTATAATATTTTAAACTCCACAAATAGTTCAAATCAAGCAGATTTATGAACATATTAAAATCTTGAAATTTGATAATCTAGATAATACGTTGCAAGATATACTAATTTCTAACACTTGAAATATATATATTTTTCCATACCTACACATCTCGATGTCAATCAATAAGATGTTTTTCCAATCATCAAAAAGACATTTTTCGAAAGATTCCAGTAGTGCACATTAATTCTACATTTTCAAGGTGTTTAGTAGTGGACTTTAATTCTAAACCGCGGAAAAACCAACTGACCTAGTGGGCGAGTCCAGCAACCTTGCCAAGTCCAATTTGACCCAGCCGGTTCTTCCACCAGTGCATCTTCATTAGGGTCAAGAAGTGCGACTTTCTTTTATTATTAAGGATTATGCCTACTACATTGTGTTATTAAGGTTTATGCCTACTACATTGTGAGATCAGTTACATTTAAAAAATGGTATATATAAGATATCAACCTTATACTATAAAAGTGAAGCGCACCTCACAAATACTCCAAACCAATGGTTAAAAAAAAGGATCGATGATTCGGATCGGGCTTCCAAAAAACCGATCCGGTTCGACAAATCGACGATCCGGATCGGGAATCGGTCAGAATAAAGCTTAAAAAAAATCCGAAAAAATTATTAAAATTCATTATAAATGTTGGTTTTTAGGAATTCAATAAGAAATGAGGGTACTCCATTAAGAATTTTCATGTTTTTGAATGAATATGCGAATATTTATATGTTCTTTCCCTGCATGAACAGCCATTCAGCATTTAATTTACATCACACAAAAGGATAAATATAGAATTATCATTGAATAAGTATATCAACATGCATGGACTACAATAAAGCATAAAATTAGTAACATATGATCTAAAAATAAAATGATAGACGACGTTATTATTCTTCTTGGTCACGTTGGTGCCATTGATTGAATTTGTTTAACAATTCATTGCTTCGATCTAAAAACAAATCATTGATATTAGCAGGCGTCTGACTATTCCCAAATCCCTGAATGTTAGTGTTTTGTTGTGTTCCCAATCTAAAATCCCCCAAGATTGTCCATCCTTCATGCTCACCTGCACTGTTGTTGTTGGGACTCAATATGTGAATAATATGGCTGGGATAGGGTGGCCTCAAAATCATCATCTCTCTAATTTTCTCTTTGAATAATATGGATTAAAAAATAATAATAACAAATTTTCAAAAAAATCGATCATAGATTAAAAAAAAAAAATCACAAATTTTCAAAAAATTCTCTCATGGATTACAAAAAAAAATTCGATCATGGATTAAAAAAAAAAAATCACAAAGTTTCAAAAAATTCTATCATGGATTGTAAAAAAAAAATCGATCATGGATTAAAAAAAAAAAATCACAAATTTTCAAAAAATTCAATCATGGATTACATAAAATTCGATCATGGATTACAAAAAAAACAAAAAATTCAATCGTGAATTACAAAAAAAGAAAAAAACAATTCGATCATGGATTACAAAAAATTCAATCATGGATTACAAAAAACTCTATCATGGGTTACAAAAAAAACAAAAACAAAAAATTCGATCATGGATTCAAAAAAAAACAAACAATTTCGATCATGGATTCAAAAAAAAACAAACAATTTCGATCATGTATTACAAAACAATTCGATCATGGATTACAAAAATTACTATCATGGTTACGAAAAAAAACAAAAAATTACGATCATGATTACAGAAAAAAACAAACAATTACGATCATGATTACAAAA
>NW_006497475.1:715132-737538 GCF_000471905.2 Amborella trichopoda
AAAAACAAAAACTTAAACTTAACGTACTACTAGTAGTAGTTAAAAACTAAAAACGTTAACGTAACTACTAGAGTATAAAACTAAAAATTAACGTATACAGGTTCGTAAATAAAAAAAAAAAAAAAAAATTTGAAAATCATAGATTACAAAAAAAATAAAAAACAAATTACGATCATGGATTAACAAAAAATTGAATCAAGTATTAACAAAAAATCTAATCATGGATTATAATTAAAAAAAAAAAAAAAAAAAAAGAAAGAAAAGTTCCGTACGGGACTCGCCGATTCCGTACAGTGAATCGGTGAGTCACTGTACAAAATCGTCCGGTTCTCTCTAGAACCGGACGATTCCCGTTTTTTTCGCCGATTCGATTCGTCCATGGCGATTCCCGAGTCGAACCGGGTGAGTCCGGTTTGACTCGGCATTTTTTTAAACATTGCTCCAAACTAATAATTCAACATTGGGATACCCTTCAATTCATCATCTAAACCTCGAAACATGTAAATATAAAAAATAAAATACTGCATATTCTCAAGTTTTTCATGTGCTTATAGATATACTCAAATTGTACTGTTTTTAGAACCTTAAATTTCATAACCAAGAGTAAATTTTCTTAGTTCATCGCAAGTATCTCGTCTACACGACTTCAATGGAAGGATGGGAGGAAGGGTGCTCAGTATTTCCAATGGTTGAAATTTCACAAGGCTATAATTTCATATTTTATTTTTCAATAAATTTTTTATCTGAATTTGGGGGTGTAGGTTTACTATTATAAAAAAAACTAAATAAGAATGATTAAAATTATTTATAAATAAAATATAAAATAATATACCTGTAAATTTATTTTGATCAATATTTATAAAAAATAAAAATAGTTTTTGGCACTTGGATGTGGGTGGTTCAATTTGAACTTTAAAAGGTGTCTATAACATGTAAATGCAATACCAACCCATAAAAATTTTTAAAATATTAATTATACCTTTTGTGTATTAAAAAAAAAAAGTCGAACAAAGACGGTCTAATTTTTAGAGAATGATAAAGTTGTTTGAAAGCTCAAAATTCAAAATTTTTCGTTCCTAAAATTTCATATCGAAAAAGTCTCCCTGGTCTCCTAGGCGAGGGAGTAGATGTAGAGTATGCTCCCACGGGAGCATGACCGTGGGAGTACGCTATCACGCCGTAAAAAAATAAAAAATAAAAAAAAACCGGGAGAAATGCGCAAGAGAGAGAGTGCGCGCGTCTGCAAATTCGGTAGTGTTCATGCCTTGTGATGGGGGGGGGGGGAATGGAGCCTAAGAGAGCGAGAGTGATGAAGTTTCATTAATGTAGAGAGAGAAAGAGAGAGAGTTGAGAAGTAGGAGAGAGGAATAATTACCGAGGTGCTTCCCTCTCTCGCTATAGAGTTGAGCACTGTGTTTCTCTGAGCTCGCCATGGAGTACAGAAAACTGAAAGATGAGGTGCACAGTTTCTCTCTCATTTCCTTTTGGACAAGAAGAGTTTTAGATTCAGATCTCTGGTTGTGTTGCGATGATCTACCTAATTCTTCTTTGCTCTGCTTTTGCTTTCTGGTTTTCTTTGCTGGGGTTCAATGTGTTTTTGAGTTTGGGGGATTTCAATCTGCGAATTGGTTTGTGATTTGTGTGTGTGACAGAGAGAGAGAACCGATCGATGCTCTCGCTCTCGGTTGAAATACTGATGCCAATCTCTCTGATCTCTGTAAACCTGAACTCTTCTATTGTATCTTCCCCCAAAATTACATTTGATTGGTAGTCCTCTTTCTCTCTCTCTCGCATCCACCTGTTTCACAATGGAGAGGGACTTCTAGATTTGAAATCTATCTATTCTGCATCAGTTTAATCAGGCAGGTCTCTCTAATTGCTCTTTTTAGGTCTCTCTTACTCTAACTACAATGTAGGTATTTTTGGGTCCTCTCTCTCTGGTGAGTGGACTGTAACAGTTCTAGAAGTGCAAGATTTTCTCACAGTTATACTTTCATTGAAGGAGGGGAACTCTAGATATGTTTAGCGGATCAGTGTACATTGTTTTGAGTCATGCTAGTCCAAGAGATTTCATGGATATTATTCAGCTCATTGCTAATCTTTTTGAACCGAGGATTTCATGGTGATTATTCTACAGACAAGAGATTTTGTCTGTAGAATCGAATTTTATGGTCTTTGCATTCAGAGATGCTAAAATGTATGTTTGAGTTTATGGTTAAATAGACGCTGAATGTTGTTGAAATCAGAACCCCCTCTCCTTTTTATGGTAAATAATTGAAATTGAAATCAGAACCCCCTCCCCTTTTTATGGTAAATAATTGAAAATTATCTTCCTTAATGGAAATTTATTGATTTCATTTTTGACCCTTTTGCACTTGAAGTTTTTGGCCCTTTGCACTTGAAGATGGAAGTGCGAACTTCTTTATTCTCTCTCTTTCTTTTTTTTTTAATAACTGAGTACTAACTTCTTTTAATTCTTATTGTCTCTTCTAACAAGGGAGGATCCATTCTTTTATTGTTTCCTTGAAATCAAAATATTTATCGATTTTCATCTAACTTTATGTTGGGTTATTACAATTGTTGTTTATTTAACTCAGACGATTTAAAATTTTTTAATTTGTTGTAGGAAAAAGATGGGGTTGGAGTTGATCCAGAGGGTCATCATGGAAAACCTCTCTCTGGTGGTATGTTTTACTTTTACTTCAAGCATGAAGCAGCTATCCATGGGTAATTGTCTTTGCTAGCATGGCTCAAGGCAATTCCTTTTACTCTTTTTACATCTTATTACTGTTTTTATTTTATTTTTATTTATTTTTTCAACAGTTCCTATACGTGCTGTGGACAAGTTGGGGGCTAGTATGCTTGATAAATCCGTGTGGACGAGCAAGTAGGAACTCTAATATTTGTATTGATTTTTTCTTTCTCATTGCTATTGATTATGAAGAATGTGATGTTTTGTTGTCAAAGTTACTTTTTTTGTTACTTTTTTCATTACATGTTTAGTTAGTCGGACTATGTTCTTATTGATATCTTTGATTGGCGCAGGTCACTTGTGACAATGGCCTTGACATTGCTTACTAGCTCGCAGGCAATACTTATTGCATGGTCAAGGAGAGCGGGAAAGTATGATTATAGTGTAACAACTGCAAATTTTTTGGTTAGTATAAAATAACGTCGTCATCATCATTATTATTATCGTCATCACCATCTATGCTTCTATCTCTTTCTCTCTTACTTTTATAAAATGTATTTGTAGGGCCAGACAATATGCCTACATACACTACATGCACATTTTCCTAAAACTTAATAATGCACTGAGACATATGCACTGTAATACAATCACTAAACCTAAGCATTATGAAACTAGGAACCAGTCTCAGAAATTTAAGATTTTATTACTGATTGCACCTCTATTGTTTTGAAAAGAAATAATTTTTATTTGCCAAAAGTTTAGCCTGCTTTCTAGGTTAAATGCAAACATGGTGAGGGGAGATGTCTATTCTTTCACCTTCATCATTTGACAAGTCTTTATAGGGATGGCAAAACTAGCTACCCCAGAATCTTTCCATGGACAACTAATTCTCTGAGTCCCCATGTCTCCGATCCCTTCTACCTGGTAGGAATATACTCAATATACTTTAATTTATAGGTAGATGTGAGAGCTAAGAAATAGTGCACCTAATGGAAATTATATAGCAAACCTCCTGAAATGAACCCTTATGTGATTCTCCACCCTGACTCCCCATCCTAAAGCTAGTAGGCTCCCCACTGGACTAAACATCATGCCCCTGACTTCTATACTCCATTATCACTTTCTCTAGGCACCTACTCTATTATCACTTTTTCTAGCGACTATTTCCTAACATAGAGAGGAGCAGTGTTATCAGGATCTGACCGGTTCTGGTCCAATAAAAACCGGTCTAACTGGTGGTTAGATCGGTCGAACCTTTTTTTCAATATAAAAACCTTAAAAAATTTACGAAAATTTTAAAAATTAATTTAAATTTAGAAAATATAAGACCAGCAAAAATAATTAAAAATAAGAAATTAGTTTTAGAAGTGATTGTAAAAATTCTAACTAAATTTAAATTATTAAACATTTAATGAATTACCACGATTAAACATTTGTAAATAGTTGTACATTTTGTTTAATTAAATGTTGCATTTTTTAAGTAACGTTACATAATTGAACATATTAGCTAGACGGTTACATGGCAAGCTGCACATGTACACAGAGAGGGAGAAAAAGAGGGGGGGGAAGCTGCACATATAATGGAAATGAAAGTGCCCATGTAATCAACATAAATAAAATGGAAAGAAATAGTAAAATGTTGGCAATAAAATTTAAAATGACAGAGAATTTTAGTTCAAATTTCCAAACCAAATGGTCCAATAAAGCCAACAAAACCGGCGATAGAATTGGTTCAACCAGTCAAATGATGATTTTGTCCAATTCTATGTAAATCTCTGTTTAATGCTTCTGTCAAACAAGGGAAGGTTCCGGTCTCAGGGTCCTCTAGTTAGACCGCTGGTCCAGTCTGGTTTGAATAACTTTGGAGAGTAGACCCTACATTGGTCCGAGGGAAGTGACACTTTGTTCCACGTAATCAGTCAACATTTGACATTCACCTAAAAGCTCATTAGTAATCATCTCATTTCAGATCTTTCCATCGCACATCTAGCCCACCACTCCTATGCGCATACACTACACACACAAACACACGTATACATTTTTGTGACTTTTCTTTGAGTTTCATTTGTTTCTTGATTATAAAACTCAATCAGTTGAGTTGAAGTATCAAACTTAAAATAAATTTTCATTGGTTAATATTCTTTCAACTTTTCAACCCTCCTGAGGATATGTTCAATTCTTGGATCCTAGGTGGAAGCTCTCAAATGTGGATTATCACTTGTCGCACTTGCAAAAATATGGAACAGTGAAGGCGTGACAGAAGACAACAAGTGAGTTCCTTTTCATTTTAATGGAAGTCTTTCCTACACATTTATTTTCATCAATTTCACATTTGATCACTCCTTGTTTGAATAGTTTTCATTTTCCTTTTCCTTTTGTTATTAATTACTAAAAGATGTCAAAGATACATTCGTAGGATTAGGATATTGGAAGTGAAAGAAGCTTTGAAGATAATGAACATAAGAAAGGCTTTAGAACCAGATGGTATCCTAATAGAGGTTTGGAAGTGCATAGGAGAGGTCGACATTGACTGGCTGACCAAGTTGTTCAACAAGGTGTTGAAAACAAAGAAAATGTTAGACAAATGGAGGAAAAATATTGTGATACCTATTTACAAGAACAAAAGATACATATAGAAATGTGCGAACTATCGAGGGATTAAACTTATGAGCCATACTATGAAGTTATATGAGAGAGTGATTGGGTAACGACTAAGGCATGAAATGAGTATATTGATACGCCAATTCGATTTTATGTTAAAGAGGTCAACAATTGAGGCTATTTTCCTATTTAGGCAATTGATTGAGAAGTTTGGAGCGAAAGGAAAATACCTCCACATGGTATTTATTGATCTAAAGATATAATTTGGTGGGTGTTGGAAAAGAAATGAGTGTCCAGATATTATCTCAACTTGTTGAGAGATAAATATGAGAGCACTAACTAGTGTGCGAACAACTAGTGAAGAGACGAGTGAGTTTCTAGTGACAATAGGTGTACTGTATACATTAGGGATCAACGTTGAGGCCATGCCTCTTTGTTTAAGCTATGGACGACTTAACTAGGCACCTATACGATGAAGTACCGTGGTGTATGTTGTTCGCAGATGACATAGTTTTGATCAATGAGACCCGCAGCGATGTCAACACATAGTTAGAACTTTGGAGGGATGCTTTAAAAACTAAAGGTTTTAAAATTAGCCGGATTAAGAGTATATGGAATGCAAGGGTAGTAATAACATGAGTAGAAAAGAGGAAGTAGTTAAGATTGATGGTTAAGAAATACCAAAAAGAGCACACTTACAATATCTTGGGTCGATAATCTACGAAAATAGAGAGATTGAGGAAGATGTGGCACATAAAATTATAGATAGGTGGGCGAAGTGGAGATATGCAACCGGAGTTTTATGTGATCACTGTATACTAATAGAGTTGAAGTGGAAGTTCTATAGAATAGTTCTATAGAACTTAGGTGGGGCTCAATAGGCGATAAAATAAAAGAAAGTAGACTTAGGTGGGCTGGCCATGTACAACACAGATCTAGTACATAACTTGTTAAGAGGTGCGAGTTGGTTCAAGTGGAAGGCTTAAAAAAGGCAAGGGATAGGCCCAAAAGGACATGGTTAGAAGTAGTGAAAAAAAGTATGGGGACTTATGGCCTCACTAAGGGTGTGACCCTTGATAGAGTAGAATGATAGACTAGGATTTGTGTAGCCGACTGCTAATAGTTGGGAAAAGATTATGATGAGGATGATGAAAGATGTTAAAGTTTAAATATATTAAAGAATGGAGTAATACCTCTGCGTAAATTTTGTCATTGTCATTTTTTGACTCCTTGAATTTGTAATGCTATTAGGACAAGCTTATTATTTGTACTTGTTGCAAGCTACTTTCTCATAAATATGGATCAAAATTAGAATGTTTGGAAGAGCGTCAATTTTGCTCTTTTGATTATTGAGTGACCCGGTAGAGAGAGCGAGGTCTTAGTCCATTTAGGTGTTCCTTCTCTTCATTTTGATATTAATTTATACATACTTCTAATCAGTTGGATTTAAATGGTGATCTAGTTCAGCAAAAGCTCCATCTTAGAACAAAAAATAAATTTCCGGTTTCCCTTAAAATCTAGAAAACATTAGTTGGATGGCTTAACATTTCCATTCCATCAACAATTTCAAATATTGAACGAAATTTGATATAGTGTTGAACTGACTGTTTACTTTTTTAATGAAATTATCTTGGTATCAATTTCTCTTAAAAACTCCTCAAGTCCCAAGCTGGTCGTGCCTGTCCCAAGCATGGAGAAAGGAGGAGGGTGTGTTAGGTTGGCAGCCAATGTAAAATTTTTGTCACATCTATCGGAAGAAGATTCGTGTAGCCAACCCCAAATACTCAGGATGAGGCTCAGATGATGTTGATGATAATCAATTTCTCTTAAAAAATTAAATCTTATCAATTTCTCTTAAAAACATTGAAGTTTTAACAGATTCTCTGCTATGGTGTTCTCTAATTTGGTTGCGTGTATTATCTTCTTATGTGACCTGCTTTGCTTCACAGGTTAAGTACTTCCTTCGATGAAGTCAAAGTTTATCCTATACCTGCGGCTCTCTATCTTATCAAGAACTTACTACAGGTGCATCACTTTAACTTTCATCATACATATATTTCTAAGAATTAACTATTAAAAGGAGAAATGAAAAAGTATGGGAGATTACAATGTTTAATAAATGTTGACAAGACTGCTATTTATATTTCATATAAACTGCAATTTACTCACTATGCCCTCTCTTCAGGGAACTTATGTTAAATTCAATTATTCCGATAAATACTGTCTTATTTTATATTTTTTCATTTTTCAATAGACTTGGGTCTATGCACAATCTGATTTAGATTTGTTTCTGTGTTTGTAGTATTATATCTTTGTGTACGTGGATGCCCCAAGTTACCAGATATTGAAGAACTTGAACATCATCAGTACTGGTGTATTATACCGTATCATTTTGAAGAAAAAGTAACCCTTTTTCCATATTATATGGCATGGGGAATGATTCAGATTTGCAGCTTGTAATCTACGTTTTTTTTCTTGTAGGTTAACTGAGATCCAGTGGGCGGGTTTTGTTCTTTTATGTATAGGATGCACTACTGCACAACTCAATTCTACGTGAGCATAATCTATTCTCTTTTGTACTTCAAATATACTTCCAACAACCCAAATAATTGTAGATTCTATTTTACTTGAACATGCAGTGAAATTGTGTTCTCACTCTTTAGTTATTTAGATTTTTCAAAGTTGTCTCACTTGAATCATTGGTTGTGCAGTTCCGATCGTGTTCTCCAAACTCCTATTCAAGGTTGGATAATGGCAATTGTGAGTTGGAAAAACAATGAGATCAGAATTTGGTGCAGTTGATCTTCTTTTAGGGCATGTTTGATAACTGGAAGCTATGGTTTCCTGTTACTGTAGCACTTCATTTGTTTGTTAATGGAAAGTGCTATGCTGTTTTGGAGGCTGCAGCTTCCTAGGGCTTCCAAAACAAATTTAAAATGGGCTTTAATGAGGAAGCCGCTGCTTACATGCTATCCCATGGAAGTTCCAGCTTCCAAAGCTGGTGGAAGCAGCAGCTTTGGCAGGTGCTTTTTTCACCAATCAAACATGCCCTTATAGTATTATTTTGGGGTATTTATTTATTTGATGATTATGTTAAATAGCAGTTATGAAAATAGGCATTTCTTGTTCAGGTTATGGCCTTGCTTAGTGGCTTTGCCGGTGTTTACACAGAGGTATAGTGGCATGCACTTAATATGGGAAACTCATGCTATATTCCAATGGAGTATGGAAAATCAATATACCACTGTGTCATCTCTTTTCCTATTGATATGATGGATGTGATGGAGAGAGTGGGATCCACAAGAGTAGGACATGACCAAAATGGTGGGTCCTACCCTCTCCACGATCTAAGTATCATTTTAATGGATATTGGTCTCACTATGGCTATATTTTTTCACTCTCCACTATCAATCATAAAAAGTAGAGATATCCTTTCTTGGGATTTTTTCTTGTTGGTTAATCATGCATCTTTTTGTCTTGTTTATGGAAAACAACTTTTTGGTTTTTAAGTACTTAATTCTATCTATGCATAAATCTGCAGGCTATAATTAAAAAGCGCCCTTCAAGAAATATCAATGTGCAAAATTTCTGGTTGTATGTCTTTGGTATGATCTTTAATGTTGTGGCCATCTTCATTCAAGATTTTGATGCAGTTCTGAACAAGTAAGTGTAACTAATCCATTTTGATAAATTTTATTTGTCGAAAGTATCCTAGATTGCTTCTTGAATTTTTTTTTATTGGTAGCAGCATTTCTTGTCTTTTTTTTACTGTTTTTTCAAATTCTACGTGGGCTTCATGCATGCTGCAATGGACAGTGGAGCAGCATAGAAGATGACTGGTTCTTTAAGTTGATAGATGCTACAGGTTTAAAAAAGATATATGCAACTAGCGTTGGTTTTATGAACTGTACCTTGAAAACTTCAGCTTTTCAACAATATGTGATGGAACTATCCTTAATCCTGAAAAGTACCTGCATTTGCAAATCATATTTCCCCCATGAAATAGTCATCTCTCTCTCTCTCTCTTTTCTCCAAGGTGGCTTCCCTCCTCTCTCTTTAGCAGGAAGAAAGCTTTGGATTTGCATGGTTCAGACATTTATGGAATGTAGCTCAAATGGCATTAATAATAGCACAGTGACATCCTCTTTTAATTGGATGGTTCTGTATATATTAGTATTATCCTAAAAGTTGTTGTATATAAGTAATTTCCCCAACTAAAATGAGACGCTGTAGTTCGGTTAGAAGAAAGTGTGAAGCTCCTTGCTCGCTTCGTCTGTAACACCACATCTCTAATCTCCCACCCTACTCATTCTTAGCTTCCCTCCTCTCCCCTTCTCCTCTTCCCCTTCCTGCATCAAAGAGTCCCCTCCACTCTATCTTCCCTTCTCTCCTCTCGCGAGAGGGAGGGAGGGTCAGCCCTGTTTCACCTTCCAAGCATCTCTTTCCCCTCCTTTCTCAACCCAAGTGCTACTTCCACAAAGGCAAGACATCCATTGCTATCTCCTGTTCTTCATAGAAACAGAAGGTTCTCAGTTTAACCATTTGCAAGGCAAGCCCTCTTCCTCCAAACCTATGATGCATCTCCAGTCGAAGTTGATTCCCTGTGCATCCTCCGGTAGTGTCTCACCCTGGTTGCCTGATCTGCACTCCAGTTATACTCATCTAATCAGGCACATGGAAGGTTCCCAACACTGTGGCCTCCCATATCCTGTAAGAATGCTGTTCACAGAACGGCTAATCAGAATCCCTTCCCTTACCGCCTCTGTCATCTTTTAAGACTGGAATTCAGGGCCTCCCCATGATTATAAGTAGCGAGGAGGTTATTGTGCAAAGGAGATGTCTTTTGTGCTTCTCATTAATGGGTACCTTCTCACCGGTCAGACTTGGAGGAATCTCCAAGTGGGCACAGAAGCGGAAAGCCCCCTAGATGATCTGTAGGAAGCTCCTTGTAGGGGCGTACCTCTTCTTCTTCTCCCAACCTTTTCCCAACCAGAAATACAAAGGAGCTCTGCTCAACATCACTCCACAAATTCCTGCAAAGGGAGCTATAAAAGAGATGAGACTACGGATACTGGCAGAAGGTGTCCTCTCTGGGCCTGCACCAGGACACGTTCGGGAAGACGGGATCCATGCGGGGTTTTCTTGAATATCAACGTGAACAATATGGGGAAGGTTGCGTCCTGGGGCAGTGCAGATCTTGCTAGAAGTTTCCTCCCCACACTGTTGCAAGTTCCATCCACCTGCAAGCTGTGAAACTCTCCTTTCTGATCCGCATCAGCCATGAAGAAAGGCCTCAAATCCAGGGATCACCTCCTCAATCAGCCCATGCCATTGCAGGGAGCTTGATACCCAGGACCATGATAAAGCGCGGAATGACATTCTAGATGAATGGAAAACAGTAGACTGGAGGTAAAACAGATGCAGGTGATATGGTCCCTGGAGTACCCTAGTCCACAGTAGCAATGATGACCATGGGACGATGTGGCCAAGGACCCAAGCGAGGTCGCACAGCAGCAGCCTATTCGAGCCAGTTACATGGACACCCAAGTGCATGTCGGAAATCTGCCCCTTTAAGTGCCATAATCCCACCTAGGTCCAAAGTCCAAATCCTAAGGTCATTTCAAATTCAAATAGCATTGCCCATGGTTGTTAGGAGTGGGAGTAGGTGCAGATGTGGGAATGGGAACCTGGGATTAACCTTCGGCTGAAGCTCCCTACTCTTGGAATGCTTGGGAGCGCTGCTCAGGGAGCAACCTAGGAGCGATCTTCTTTATATGCACTACATGTATATGGGCATGCAAGGGAAGTGCCCCATATATATATTATGTATGCAATATGCATATACATGCGTGTGTATATATAAAATTATATATTTTTATTCCAATTTATATATTTATAACTTTCAATTGTTAATATATATATTATTCCAATTACCTGAACGACAAATTATGGCCCAGATGGTTTTACGATGGAATTTTATAAGTTTAGTTGGGAAGTGATCAAGAAGGATTTGTTTTTGGCATTGCATGACTTTTTCAAAAATGGTAAATTCCTTAAGCAGATAAATTCCACATTCATTTGCCTTATCCCGAAAGTCAATTCCCCTTGTCTTATGAAGGACTTTAGGCCAATTGGTTTGTGTAATGTTGTTTACGAAATCATTAGCAAACTTATTCGAATAGATTGAGGGAGGTGTTACATGCTCTGATTGATTCCAGACAAGCTGCTTTTTTAAAGGGTAGATTGATCACAGATAACATATTGGTGGCTAATGAACTTATTTCATTATGTAACAAATATTCAACCAATCCTAAGATGTGTTTGCAGTTGGATCTATGTGGCGCCTATGATCGGGTTTTTTGGGATTTTGTTCTTGCGAGTTTGCATGCTTTGGGTTTCGCAGATCTTTTTTTTTCTTGGATTCGCTATTGTATTCCTACTCCCTCCCTCATTTTCGGTGCTTCATAATGGTTTCCCAATGGGATATTTCAAAGGTAAAAGAGGCTTACGGCAGGGGGACCCTTTATCTCCGTATCTTTTCTTGTTGGTAATGGATTTCATGAGTGGGCAGTTGGATCAGGCAATACTGCAAGGTACTCTTTCTGTGGATTTTCCTTCTGGTTGTGACTATGGGGTATCACATCTATTTTATGCCGATGATGCAGTTATTTTCTGTGAGGCTTCTTTAGCTGCTGCAAGACAGATGAATTTTATTCTTTTTATTTTTGGAAATACAACAGGGCAAAAATTGAACGTAACTAAAAGTAAGGCCTTCTTTTTTGGAGCTTCCATGAATGCAAAACATTTTATCTTAAAGAAATTGGGGCTTGGTGAGGGTTCTCTTCCGGTAAGATACTTGGGAATGCCTCAGTTCCATGGGAACTTGAAGCACCATAATTGCCAGAATCTTGTGGGGAAATTCATTAACAAGATAGGAACATGGCAGTCTTTATCCCGCTCTTATGTAGGTCGGTTACAACTGTTGAGATCGGTGCTAAGTTCATCAGCTTTTTTGTGGGTTCTATAATTTATACTGCCAAAGCGCACATTTAGTATGTTAAAGCGGCTTCAGAGAAATTTTCTATGGGCTGGTACAACTCATAAGAAGGGGGTCCACCTGGTAAAATAGAAAAATGTATGTTTGCCAATGGAAGAGGGGGAACTTGGAATTCGTGATATTATTGAGTTCAATAATATAGGCATGATGAAATTGGCATGGAGGATTCTGGCTAACCCGTCTTCTCTTATAGCTTGCTTCTTTAGGCACATGTACTTCAGAAAATTTTCAATCTGGGAAGTTGACAGGAAGTCTTGCTCCTATGCATGGAAGGGCATTCAAACGGGGTTGTCTCTCTTGCGCCATAATGTTCGGTAGGTTGTTGGGGATGGCAAGACAATTAATTTTTGGACAAATCCATGGTTATTATAAAAAT
Source organism: Amborella trichopoda (assembly GCF_000471905.2). The sequence goes on from NW_006497475.1 coordinate 727,859, forward strand.
CCATTTTGGAAGCTTATGGTTCTCGTATTCGGAAGGATCTGGGAAGTTTTGCCAAGCCTAGGGTTGTAGACTACTTATGTGGTTCACAACCATCCTAGTATTTCCCTACCCTTGCACCAGGCCCAGCACTTAAAACCCGGAATCAATGGATCAGAGTTTGGAAGGAAGTGGAGGTTTCTTCAATCCCTCTTAAACCCCAGCCTGATCTTTTGGTACGGATTCACTCTGCAAATGGAATGTTTTATGTTAAAGAGGCATGGATTTTATCTGACGAAAGGGCTCTTCTCAACCGGTCTTCAGGGCACTATGGTCTTCTAAGTGTCATCCAAGGGCTAAATGATTCTCGTGGTTGAGCCTTCATGATTGTCTTCTTGCCTCTTCTCTCATGCAGCGAAGGGGAATCACCCTTGCTTCTGTGTGCCCTTTTTTTCATCTCAATGATGACAATATTTGCCATATTTTGCTTTAATGTGTTTTCTCTCAGGGGCTTGGAGGTCGATAGCATGGCGATGTGGAAACGCTTTATTACAGATTGTTCTATTGCAACTACACTGCAATAATGGTTAACATTCAAGTTCAAGTTTGATGGTATTATCAACATTTGGCATTCTCTCTTCTTCACAACTATATGGATGATTTGGGAGGAGTGGAACCGCCGTATGTTTCAAGGAAGGACACTCACTCGTGAGAAGTTGACTCGAAGGATCACCTGTCATGTTTGTGATTTGGCAGATGCTAAGGTATGGACTTACCATATCTCAGAAAAGGCTATTACTGAGAATTTACGACTTACGTGGCGGCAACAAAGGATCAAGTTACCCATAACAGTGGCATGGGCTTTTCTACATTCACAACATTTTAACCTAAATATTGATGGGTCTTCTATTCAGAATCCAGGTCAAGCTGTTTGTGGGGCCGTCTTGAGACAGGATAATGGATCTTTTGTTGCTGCTTTCTCGGTTCCTCTTGGAATGGCTTCCTATAATTATGTAGAATTTTGAGGTTTACAAGAGGGTGTTGATTTAGCCACTCAAATGGAATGTTTCCCCCTACAAATTGAGAGTGATTGTTCCTTACTTGTCCAGGTCATACTGGGCAGGTATAAAGCTCCATGGGCTCTTAATACCATAATTGCTAATTGCAAGTCTAGACTTGAGAATCATTCATGGTTCATTTGCCATGTTTACCGTGAGGCTAATGTGGTGGCCGATGTTCTTGCCAAAAAGGCTACAGTTTTTGCGGAGGTTACCATTTGGCGCTCTAGGCCTCCTGATTTTCTTTACCTTCCGTTACTTCATGGCGCAATTACCGTATTGTAGGGTTGTAAGATAGTATGATGTAATTTTTTCTATCTTTTATTAATGAAAAACGGGTAGAGGGCCTTCTCTCTCCCTAATTTACCCAAAAAAAATAAAATCATAAATGTATGTGTGCATTTATTATCAATTTTTTTAGAGGTGATATTTTAAAATTAAAAGACTGAACAACATTATCAATATGGTGAACCTATGCTAATAAGAACTTTATTGTTAGAAAGTCCCATAAAAAAATAGAAAAATTTAGAATATGAGGTCATGATAGGATTTGAACATGGTTTTATTAACAAGCCACTATAGCCTTTCATTTTGATTGCTTTAATGCATATTACATGGAGGCATCCAAAAAGAACATAATATAGAACCATATGTTAAGATGGTGATAACCCCAATTTGCCAAAAAGGAAACAAAAAGCAAAAATATTAAGTAATGGTGTCAATAGGATGAGGATGTTGAGATGGATGTGTCGCAAGACAAGAAAAGATAGAAATCGGAATGAATACATACGAGGAAACTTAGGTGTGACTTCAATAGGCGATAAGATGAGGGAAAGTAGACTTAGGTGGGTTGGCCATGTGCAACATGGATCCAATACAGCACCGGTTAGGAAGTGCAATTTGGTTCAAGTGGAAAGCTCAAAAAGGGCAAGGGGAAGACCCAAAAGGACATGGATATGAGTACTGAGTAAAGATATGGTGACTTTTGGTCTTACTGAGGGCATGAATCTTGCTAAAGAAGAATGGAGAAAGAAGATTCATGTAGCCGAACCCAAATAATTGGGATAAACCTTAAATGATGATGATGAAATAATGACGTCAAGGACTATCAAACAGAAAACAATTATGGATCACAGAGCTCAATTTTAGGATCCATAATCTTTATTTCAGTGGTAATAATATGCTCTTTTATGGTCCACATAACTATGGACCAACTTCATGACTCATGCATCACAAATAGGGTAGTGCAAAAATGCATGTTGAGCCTCTCTCAAGTGAACCAAGAATGCAAAAACAAAATAGACACAAAAATTAAATGCAGGAACATAAATCTAGAAGAAAAAACTGTGAAATTGTGAAACCTTGCTTGGAAACTATGGAAACTTGCAGTCAGCCTGATCTTCAAGGTGAAACTCTGGCACTTCATGAAGGGGCAGATGAGCTCCTATATAGAGCAAGTTCTCATATATATAGTGTACATATAAGGTCTATAGACCTAAGAAAAATTAAGAAATCCAATAAAAGAATTCACTTAAGAGTCTATAGAGTATACTTAGAGCCTATAGACATAAAGTACACTTAAAAAAAGCAAATGATAGACATCAGAAAATCACGAAATCCAAAAATAGATTTTTTGTTGTAAATAGAAGAATTTATATGAAATTAACTAGGAATTTTGTGTTAAAAAATATAATGTACGTAAATCTTAATGATTAAAATCAAGGAAAAGATTTAAGGAAGATTTGAAGTGAGATACAACAAACGCATGAAATGATATTAAATTGATTATTTCTTAAATGAAAGACATAAAAGGCATTACGTAATCCTAGAAAAGGTTTTCTAATATGAACATAAGTTTTTATATGAAAATTAAGGGTTTAAATAGAGATTTTCAGGTTTACCTATGTTTTTCTGGGCTCCTTGGTGACAATCTCCCTTCTTAGGAGTTCCAACTTCCAACCAGCTTCATGGGCAATTCATAGCTATCTGTGGCCCAAACCTGGTCTCCTTATGAGATACTTTTTGAGAAGAGCTCGACCATGTTGCTTCCTTGCCACCACCCCGTAGTGCTTAGAGGGAGAATTCAGTATTATTAGGTCAAAGGAACTCTCGAGGCCACATCTTGTTGGGTATGGTGGTCTTCTTAGATTTCTTCATAGATATAGCCTAATCGATCTTCCCTTGTACAATTCAACTTTTACTTGGTCAAACCACCCCACTATCCAGCCCTTTCCAGGTTAGACAAGTTTCTCGTTTCTCCAAAGTGGGAGGAGTGTTTCTGCAGGGTCCGTACTAGAACCCTCCCCTGGCCAACACTAAATCATGTCCTAATTGTGTTGGATGCAAAAGCCAGTCATCGGCAGATCGAAGCCTTTTAATTTGAAATGATGTGGACCCTTAGCCTTTTTATGAGTACTAGAACATTGGTTTATTTTCTCTCTTAATTTTTATTTAAAGACTTGGGTTTATAGTAGATTATTTTATTGGATTTCATAATACCCTTTGTCTTTCATTTTTTAAATAATTAATTTAATATCATTTCATGCATTTATTTTATCTCACTTTAAATCTTCGTAAAATATTTTTCTTGATTTTTAATTATTAATATTTTCGTACAATATATTTTTTAACACAAAATGCCTCATTAGTTTAATATAGAAAATCTAATTTTGAATTTCGTGATTTTTTTATGTCTATTATTTGCTTATGTCAAATGTACCCTTATGTTTATACTCTTCAATTGTACTTTATAGACTCTGAGAGTACTCTTTCTAAGTGTACTCTACTCTAAGGGGTCGTTTGGATACCTGGAAATATATTGTCTGTGAAATATATTATTGGCGTAATACATTATTGCGTAGTATATTACCTGCAAATGGATTGTTACTATTTGGGTAATATTTAGATGCAACCTAAAAAATACATTGCTACTGTTTGGTTATGTGTGGAAGAAATATCGGAAATGCATTACCAACATTTTACCAGCACTTCCTTATAAACTATCATTTCTTTTTTTTTGTCACAAAATTCCCTTGAAATATGGAATTAAAGTCATCATCACACCATTCTAAAAAGATTTTCTAATAATATCATCACACCATTCTAGAGAGAGAGAGAGAGAGAGAGAGAGAGAGAGAGAGAGAGATAAGTATAATATCACCATTCCAAAGATAGAGAGTGCAAAGTATTGATCTTAATCGTCACCATTTTAAAGAGAGAATGAGAATGTTAAATAAAATTGTCATTGTTCCAACAAATGTTATTGTAGACATAGAGAATGATAGAGAAGTTCATCATCATCTACCAAAAGAGAGAGAGAGATAATGTATGTGTGTGTGTGTTAGAAAGTAAGTATAGCAATTTGATAACAAAAATTCCCAAGTCCAAAAACTGTCTCGGTCAAATAAAGAGAGAGAGGAATCCAAATAAAAAAAGTGTGGATTTCACTCCGCTTTACATGTCACCACCTTCTTGAAAATACTTCGAGTTAATCCAAAACACTCGGTCTTCTTCAGTCCATTCTAAGAATCCCTCACTAATATTTATGTCTGCCATCATTTCATTATATGCTCGCATGAAGACGGGTCGAGTAAGACCGTGGACCTGTTTAAGAGCCTTTGTAGACCTCTCGTATATGTGGGTTTGCTGCTAGTTTCCTCAACTCTACAATTGCAGAACCAATTTCTTTCACAGCTACACCTATTGACGCCACAGTATCAACCATGGTTTTCTTTTTCTTCCTCGATGGCATAAGCGATGTTGATTTTTCGAATGGATTGGTGGTTATTCCATTCTTCCTTGAGTGGACCGGTGTCTCTAGGAAGTCCTCATCATCACCTATTTCCTCAACACCATTATCATCATCTAAGCCTACAATCGTCTCTCGAACATCCTCAACATCATCATCAATGTCCCTCTCTAGTTGTGCTGCCGTCCTAGCACTAGCACCCTTGGCAAAATCATTGCTGACAATTATGCTCAGCTCCTTCCAGTAGTCCATTCCTCCTTGATTGGACCGGTGTCTCTGGGAAGTCCTCATCATCACCTATTTCCTCAACACCATTATCATCATCTAAGCCTACAATCGTCTCTCGAACATCCTCAAAATCATCATCAATATCCCTCTCTAGTTGTGCTGCGTCCTGGCACCAACACCCTCGGTAAAATCATTGCCAACTCAGCTCCTTCCAGTATTCAAAGGACTTCCCTTTGAAGTTCTTTGCAAGCGGATTAGATTGCAAGATTAAAATAATATGCATTAACTTAAATAACTAATTTACATTTTTTCAAAATAATAAAAAATTAGATCAATGAGAAACATACACATACCATTACATAATCATCCTATAAAGATTCATCGATAATAGCCATATGTGATTCTTCATTCCATCCAAAGCCACTTTGATACTTCATTTTTTTGACAGTCTTGTAGTTCTTTGACCACGTTCTAAGTTTATTAGTAAAAGCATCCCTTCCCAAATTCATTCCAAGATTGGCATTGAACTTTTGCTCAATTGCACTCCATTGCTCATTTTTAAAAGCTGATTGGGCTTCTTAATGAGCAAGCATTGCTCAACAAGTAGCTCCTATAAAATTGTCTCCATTTTTTATGTCCATTTAAGTTTCCTCCCTGTCTTGGGATATTACCGAGTCATTGGAATTTCATTCGTCATGTCTAACATGAATTATCAAATATCACTATCACATCAACTATTAAAAAAAAATTCACATGGAATGCATTCATCTAATATAGCAATGTAAAATACAATTACAAAGCTAAGTTATACATGAGCAAAATAGAAATTCGCATAGATTTAAAAGGGTCATAATGTCTAGCAGAAAAACATAAAGCAAAAGCAGGTTTACATTCCATAAAAGTTTTCTCATGAATTCATCTCAATTACAAAAATAAAAATTATGAGCTTCAATTAAGACGACTCTTATAATCTGCCCACATCCGCATTGCAAGATCATCTTTGAACTCATACCACTATTCTCTCTCCCTTTGACTCCTCCCAAATACTTTTGACTCTGGAACTTCCACTAACTGTGGCTGGTTTTGATCAGTTATTACATCTTCATAATCTTCTAGGTCACTGTCTTCACTTATAATGAAATTGTGTAAAATACAACATGCAACAACTATCTTGACTTGTGTTTTGATTGGATAGGTAGTAGCCACTTTCAAGATAGGGAAATGTGTATTCAAAACTCCAAAAGCATGTTCAGTGATATTTCTGAGCAAGGAATGTCGTTTATTAAGCAACTCCTTGTAGTTCTATGGTCTTTCTCTACCACAACCATAGTCATTCAAATGGTAACGAGTCCTACGATGAGGGGCGAGGAATCCTTGGATGTTAGGGTACCCAAGATCTGTAAGGTAGTATTTTCCTACAAAATGAATATTTGATTGAGATTAAAATCAATTTGTAATATATTGTTATGTGAACAAATATAGTATCAAAGATAGAGTCGAAATACCATTGGAAACTACAAGAGGATCATCACAGGAGTGATGATTGCAAAACACGAGAATCAGCAGCAGAGCCCAAACGACCCCATGGGATGTTTTCTTGCCCCTTATCGTAGGACTTGTTACTATTTGAATGACTATGGTCATGGTAGAGAAAGACCACTGAACTACAAGGAGTTGTTTAATAAACGACATTCCTTCCTCTAAAATGCCATTGAACGTGCTTTTGGAGTTTTGAAGGCACGTTTTCCTATCTTGAAGGTGGCTACTACGTATCCAATCAAAACATAAGTCAAGATAGTTGTTGCATGCTGTATTTTACACAATTTCATTACAAGTGAAGACAATGATCTGGAAGATTATACAGATGTAATAACTGATCAAAACCAACTACCGTTAGTGGAAGTTCCAAAGTCAGAAGTATTTGGGAGAAGTTAGAGGGAGAGAGATGAGTGGTTTGAGTTTAGAGATGACCTTGCGATGTGGATGTTTGGGCAGAATATAGGAGTCATCTTAATTGAAGCTCATAATTTTTATTTTTGTAATTGAAATGAATTCATGAAAAAAACTTTTATGGGATGTAAACCTGATTTTGCTTTATGTTTTTCTGTTAGACATTATGACTCTTTTAATCTATGCAAATTTCTATTTTGCTTATGTATAACTTAGCTTTGTAATTGTTTTTTACATTGCTATATTTGATGAATGCATTCCATGTGAATTTTTTTTTAATAGTTGATGTGATAGTGATATTTGATCATTTATGTTAAACATGGCAAATGAAATTCCAATGACTCGGTCAAATCCCAAGACAGGAAGGAAACTTAAATGAACTTAAAAAATGGAGACAATTTTGTTGGAGCTACGTGTTGAGCAATGTTTGCTCATTAAGAAGCCCGAATCAGCTTTTAAAAATGAGCAATGGAGTGTAATTGAGTAGAAATTCAATGCCAATCTTGGAATGAATTTGAGAAGGGATGTTTTTAAGAACAAACTTAGAACGTGATCAAAGAACGACAAGACTGTCAAAAAAATGAAGGATCAAAGTGGCTTTGGATGGAATGAAGAATCACATTTGGCCATTATCGATGAATCTTTATTGGATGACTATGTAATGGTATGTGTATGTTTCTCATCTATCTAATTTTTTATTATTTTGAAAAAATGTAAATTAGTTATTTAAGTTAATGCATATTATTTTAATCTTGCAGTCTAATCCGCTTGCAAAGAACTTCAAAGGGAAGTCCTTTGAATATTGGAAGGAGCTGAGCATAATTGTCGGCAATGATTTTGCCGAGGGGTGCTGGTGCTAGGATGGCAAACTAGAGAGGGACATTGATGATGATGTTGAGGATGTTCGAGAGACAATTGTAGGCTTTAGATGATAATGATGGTGTTGAGGAAATAGGTGATGATGAGGACTTCTCAGAGACACCGGTCCAATCAAGGAGGAATGGAATGACTACAATCCATTTGAGAAATCAATAGGTGTAGGCGTGAAAGAAATTGGTGCTGTGAAGTCAATGGGTGTAGTCGTTAGAGAAATTGGTGCTGTAATTGTAGAGTTGAGGAAACCAGCAGCAAACTCACATATACAAGAGGTCTACAACGCTCTTAAACAGGTCCACGGCCTTACTTCACCCGTCTTCATGCGAGCATATAATGAAATGATGACAAACGTAAATATTAGTGAGGGATTCTTAGAAATGACTGAAGAAGACCGAATGTTTTGGATTAACTCGAAGTATTTTCAAGAAGGTGGTGACATGTAAAGTGGAGTGAAATCCCCAACTTTTTATTTGGATTCCTCTCTCTTTATTTGACCGAGACGGTTTTTGGACTTGAGAATTTTTGTTATCGAATTGCTATACTTACTTTCTAACACACACACACATACATTATCTCTCTCTTTTGGTGGATGATGATGAACTTCTTATCAGTTTCTATATCTATGAGAACATTAGTAAATCTTGTTGGAACAATGACAATTTTATTTGACGTTCTTATTCTCTCTTTAAAATGGTGATGATTAAGATCAATATTTTGCACTATCTCTATCTTTGTAATGATGATTATATACGTTTATTTCTCTCTTTCTCTAGATTGGTGATGATGTTATTATTAGAAAAGCTTGTTTGAATGGTGTGTTGATGACTTTAATTCTGCATTTCAGTGGAATTTTATGACAAAAAAGAAAGAAATGATAGTTTATACGCACGTGCTGTTAAAATATTGATAATGCATTTCTCATATTTCTTCTAGACATAGCCAAACAGTGGCATTCCCAAGTTACATCTAAATACTACCCAAATAGTAACATTCCATTTGCAGGTAATGTATTACATAGTAATGTATTACACTAGTAATATATTTCACAGACATTATATTTCCAGGTATCCAAACAACCCCTTTGTGTACTCTATACATGTGGGGGTTTGCTCTATATTAGGGCTCACGGCTCACCTACTCCATGAAGTTTTCACAGTTCACCATTGAAGATCAGACCTAGTGCAAGGTTGCACAATTCTCCAGGCAAGGTTTCAAAGTATCACAATTTTTCATTTCGATTTGTATTTATGCATTTAATATTTTGTTTTATGTTTTCGTGTTCTTGATTTTTCGACCCACTGGAAGGGAAAGCTCAACATGCGTTTTTGCACCACCTTAGTTGTGATGCTTGTGTCATCAAGTTGGTCCATGCTTATGTGGCCATAGAAAAGCATATTCTTACCACCGAAATAAAGACTATGGACCACAAAATAGAACTTTACGATTTTGTATGTTTGATTGTCCTTGACGTTATTAGTTATTACATACTGTCTTTGTTTTTTGTTCGTTTTAGCAACTTGGGGTCACCATGAAAGGCCATAGTGGCTTAATAAAACTATGTTTAATTCCTATCATGACCTTACATTGTCATTTCTTTCTCATTTTTTTATGGGACTTTCTAGTAATAAAGTTCTTATTAGCATGTATTTAACATATTGATAATGATAAAAGATTGATTGTTCATTCTTTTAATTTTAAATATCATTTCTAAAAAAAATTGATAAGATATATTTGTAAGAATACACAAAGATACATTTATAATTTATCACTAGGGAAATTGCAATAATATGTAAAACAACAATTGAGAATAATATATATATATATATATATATATATATATATAT
>NW_006497475.1:744039-763866 GCF_000471905.2 Amborella trichopoda
TCTCCTCTCTTCTCTCTCTCTCTCTCTCTCTCTCTCTCTCTCTTTCTTTCACAGTCTCTCTCACTTGTTTGTTAATAGGTATGAACAGTGGCATCGAGATTATAATGGAATTTGCATGCTGTCAGTTTTATGAGATTTGGAAATCGAGATTTGCGAATTTGCATCTCTCTTATCTGTCTCAGAATGTAAGCCTGATTTTTATAGAACGTTAGGTCTTATGTTTTAATTGATAATTTTTTTTTGCATGAAAGGATACACCATCTTTGTTTTTTCTTGAATTCTATGATCACAACTCCATGTAGTTCTCCAATGTTTGGTATACTTGGCTTTAGAATTTTCTTTTTTTGGATTGGTGAACTTCGATGCTTTAATTGTCCTTGTTACACTTGCATATGAGTGTTGCCTTACTTGCATTGTATGAACACGCACAGACTTCTCTCTTGCCACAAATTAAAACTATACACACACTGGTATAATGTCGGACTTTCTCGAGCAAGACTATTTACTTTTGGTACAAGGTTGGACTGTCTAGTGCAAGGCTATTTACTTTTGGTACAAGGTCACAATCATATACAGGACTATTTATTTTTGGTACAAGGTCATAATCACTTCTAGTTCTCAGATGTGAAATCTTATATCCGGGGAAAATTTTCAAAATTTAAGATGTTTCCTTTGAACTTTGTGCCCGGTCATGGGCGGAGCCCCACCTGCCCGATTACACATCTAACAGTCAACAATGATTGTGATGTCTTTATACCAAAAGTAAATGGTCATATTGTATATATTTTCCATGCATTGACCAGTGTTTTAAAGGTTTTAGAACCTGAAGCACATCTTCAATCACTTGAAATGTTTTCTGGACTCTTCTGTGAGTTTGGAAGTTTCAAAAATAGGTATACATTAGATGATTTTTGAAGAATTGAAATGAAGAGTCTAGAGCAAAATATAGATCATTTTTAAGACTTCAAATTTATTTTTTGTAAAATCATAATCATGTGGTCGAAATGATATATGTAGTAAGGTTTTGATCCTCAATCCATCCATGTGGATAGGAAGGGAGTCCTTCTCGAAAGAGAACCACACCCCTGAATTACTGTGAAGATAGCATCTTCTCTGTAGCGTGACCTTTTTATCAAGTACAATATATGGCATGTGATTAACATTCTATGTAGAATCGGGTCTTGTTATAAGGCTTATGTTATGTTATGTTATTAGCATTTGATACTGATATGAATCATAAAAATATTAATTCTAAAATTGGCTTTTCAAACATGATTTGGTCACATGTAATTTAAATCAAGTTAAATTTATGTGACTTAGATTAGATATTTTTGTGCGGAGTCGGTAAAATAATAATAAGAGAAGTTTGAGTTTCTAAAGTATCATGACTATTGTCTCAGTAAAGTCCTAAGATATACAGTTATGCATGTCCATGTTGTACACTAAAACCTATTGTACACTAAAACCTTATTTTATCCTCTTAAAACAAAATAGTCTAGCCATCGATAAGGAAACCTTATAAACTAAAATTAAAACATTTGAAGAAGGCTGAGTGTGGTTTGAAAATCTATGTTCAACCTTATTATGAAATTTAAAATTTTAAAAAATGATGCAGGTCCAGCAAATTTATAAACATTTGAAAATTAACTGTTCATGTAACTTGTTACATGATGTACTATTTTTAGGATTTGAAATTCTTTTTTTTGTTTTTTGTTTTTTTTTCCGATTTTGAGATACTCTTTTCTACTGGATTTCTTGGGTTCACCTTACTTCTGCGTAAGTTTTTTCCTTGCTTTTGCGCTTTTATATTTATATATCGGTGGAACCACCTGCTCGGCTGCTCATTCCAAATGGACGAAATTGGCGGCTAAGGTGCACGCCATCTCATTTGGAAAGCAACATGCATGACAAGAATAAAAAATGATTATACTTTCCCACAAGAGCAAAATGTACATATGCTCCCTCATGCAAAACCTACTTGGACTGTTCTCGAGACCCCAAATTTTCTGTTAATGATTTACTTAACTTAGCCCCTACTGAAACAAAAATTGCTTAGTAGATCCTTGAGTGCATGCAAAAAAAATAACGCCCTAAAATTGTACACGGATCAGATCTTAATAACTTTGTTTATTTGTTTATTTTCTTCAATTATTTATCCAGTATCCCAAAATTTAAGATTGAAATAAGTGGTTGTTTTGATTGAGAGGTAAATGTACAATATGCTCCAAGGGAGCACGGTACATGCGCTTAAATAATTTTTGCTTTCTTATACTATTTACTTCCGGGCAAGCTTTCTATGCTTCTCCTACAGCATAAAACTTATATACTGCCTTTTATCCAATCCTCCATTCTGAATAGAGGTTAAGATTGCTTCAATCACAATGTCATGTCTCTACATTTTTTTATTTTTAATTTTTTTTTATATAAACTATTTTGACACCAAATTTTGTACGTTCAATCCTCTATTAATCTTGCACTAGTGAAAAATATTAAAAAAAAAATTTCAATAAAATAAAATAACCATACCCTTAAAATATTTGAGGGGTATTTTGATCATTATATTTTATCAAAAAATTATTTTTAATATTGTTTATAGGTGCGCCCCATTGAGAAGATGACATGTACCAAATTTTATATCCATACAATTTGTATATAAGAAAAACTAAAAATAAAATACTTTGAGACGTCAGATCTAAGATCAAATGATGAGTGTCTCTCTTGATCAAAATTGGACGGTTGGATGGTAGGGGAAACATAGATCTTCTATGCTGTAGAAGAAGTATAAAAACCTTTCCCTTTACTTCCGGGCCGTATATATGGCCAAGTTGACTTAACTATCATTTTCTCTTGAAAAATATAAATATTTTTATTTTATTTAAAAAATAAACCTACCTCCTTTTCTAAAATTGGCACTTCATAATGGTGAATCATGTCTTTGCTAAATGACCACCTTAACCCCATTTTTTTCTCTCTCGTACTCTCTCATCCCAAACTCCTTTCTATTAAAAGGACAAAAGATTGGTTTAAAAAGACATGGTTGGGAGTAGTGAAAAAATATATAGCGATTTATGGCTTTATTGAGGGTATGGTCATTGATAGAGCAGAAAGACGAACCATGATTTGTTTAATTAACCTCAAATAATTGAAAAAAAAGGTTGGTGATGATAAAGTCGTTAACATACCAACACTTTAAATTATACATGGCAAGCCTCATTCAATGGAAATGTTTGGGTGGAGTTTTTGGTCAAATATGAAAAGCCTCATTCAATGGAAATGTTTGGGTGGAGTTTTTGGTCAAATATGAAAAGCTTTCAAATTTGATCATTGCCTCCTTGTATCCTTCTGATATATTATTTCTGTGACGTCTTTTTATGTATCTCTAGGTACATTATTTTTAAATATTTTAAGATTTGTTAGTGAACTGATAATAATGATACAATTACAACTTCGTAGTAATTGTTTGATCAAAGTTATATATGCATAGAGATTGATAAAATGCTCATACCCTAAACAACCAAATTAAGGTTCACCTCAAAAATTAATTACAAGGGGTTGATTTGATGCCCAAAAATCCTCAAATCGATCATCTTGACCTTAAAATGTAGAAATAATAAAAGATGGTTTTCAATTCTTGGAAATAAAGCATTTTTTGGACGATCAATTTTCAATATTTTTAAGTTTTCACAAATATGCTCGATCTACATCATTTTAAAATTTTAAAATTTATAATTAGAAATGAAAATAAATTTTCAAACCATTCCAAATATTTTTAATACTAAAATAACATCTTTCAACATTGAACGTGCGATTTACTTTGATTGTTTAGGCCTCGTACAAACTACACCCTTATATGAAAGGAAAAAGTTTGTATAAGGTTGCAACCTTATACTGTTGAGGAAAGGTACATCTCAAAAATCCTAAAGTGGAGAGTGTTTCTACATAGGAAAACCCTCCAACTAATCATCTCGACCTTGAGATGAATGGACATGAAGAAAAAAGAGAATTCCAAGTTCAAAAAATAATATATCTTGTAAAAAGTCATATGGACTGTCTGTTTTCAAGATTTTCAAGTGTTTATTGATTTGCTTGATATATACTATTTTTAAAATTTTCAAACTTCTAATTGGAGATAAAAAGAGATTTTGAAACTGTCATAAGATTTTCGATGCCAAAACGACATCTCTAAGTAAATCTTATAGGTACACCTGACTTCTACGGTATAAGGAGGCAACCTTATGCAAACCTCACCCCATATGAAAAGGTGGTAAAAATATCTAAAGGAAGTTCTCTTGAGGGCCTCGTACGAGCAAGGAATCAATCACTGCATTCAGGTTTTACGTATATATAAGAAAATAACCGAGTTTAGAAGGGAGTCGACAGTTTCGCATTGTAAAACGATGATTGTTTGCAATAAAATAGTGATCTGAACTACCGATTCACTTATTCAAACTGGTTTTTTGGCGGTTCATTAGTTTTTTTCGTGTTTTTCTGGGATTTATTGTTTTTTCACAATGTAAAACGACAACCTGAATCGCCAATTCACGGATAGGGACCGGTTTTTTGGGCACCCAATCTGGGTCACTGATGTGCTTTTCAAATCACTAGTTATTTATAGGAAAATTATTAAAAATATGCCTTAATTTTCACCTAATTGGAAAAAAAAAAAACCCTCAAATTTTATAAACCTCATCCACACTATTTTTTCTCAATTGTGACTTTTTTTTGTGTGACCAAAATAGCCTTCACAATAGTCGTATTACCGTAATGACTAAGCATTATGGTGCTTTAAGTACCGTAATGACCAGACTAAGCATTCCAGTACTTTAAGTACTGTAATGACCAAGCTAAACATTACAGGACTTAAAATACTATAATGCTTAAATTTCCAGTAGTTTTCCATTAGTTTTTAAGGATTTACAGTACTTTAAGTACTGTAATGACGAAGCTAAACACCGCAATGCTCAAAGTTCAAGACATTTCGGTACTTTAAAGACCGTAAGCACGTTGTAATGCTCAAAATTCAATTTGATTGAAATGCGACAAAGTACTCTTGAAACTTGCTCGAAAAAAAAAAAGGGAAAGATTTCGTACCTCAAAGTAAAAGCCCAATGAGATGTGGAAAATGATGGAGAAAGAGACTTAGAGAGCATTACGGTCTTTAAAGTACTGTAATATTTAGCCTGGTCATTACGGTACTTAAAGTAATGTAATGTTTAGGTTGGTCATTACCGTAATGCAGTAGTCAGTACGGTAATATGACTACAGTGAAAGTTATTTTAGTAAAAAATATTAAAAAAAAAAAAAAAGAATGCAGGTGAGGTTTATGAAAATTGAAAAATTTATCTTAATCTGACGAAAATTAAAGTACATTTACTATAATTTTCTTTATTTCTATATAGAGAACCGGGTCCTCCCGTGAATTGAAATAAAAATATAGGCATTTTCGAAATTCTGAAGACCTCATTGCCCCTAATTTTTTAGCAAAATTTAGCCAAGGATGACGATGAGCGGTTAGTCTAGTTGGAGTCCTTCAATCCTCAAACAATAATATTCGTACACGTGTCACGCGAAGATTCCACCATGGCAATAGACCTCGTCATTGCACGCTCCATGACTTCGTTGGTCTAATTGCAAAGGAGTAAAGCAATTTTTGGCCCCTATAAATTGACCTAAAAGTGGAAAATACAATATTTTCGGATTCACCCATTTTGAACAGAAAAGCACTCTGAAAATTCTCAGAAACCCTAATTTTACAGTTCTCTTTGATCCATCTTGATCAGAGAGCTTTTTGGAAGCTATAGCATTTACAGGGTTCTTGAAGCTTGGAGCTCTCTGGGCAGGACAGCAATGGTGTTTCTAAGCATCCATAGAATTTGGTGGTTCTTGGAGCTCTTTTGAGGCAACTTTTGGCATTTCTCTGAAATACGTCTGGTTCCATCGAATAAAGGTCAGTAAGATCATGAATAAGGAAACTCTGCTTCGATGGCGCCCAGAACTCTCTCTCTCTCTCTCTCTCTCTCTCTCTCTCTCTCTCTCTCTCTCTCTCGGTATTTGATTTTTTATGTGAATTTCTCTGATGTCCACCTCAAATAAACAGGTTAACTTTATAGATGTAAATTTTGAGGAAAAGGTTAACTTTATACGCACAACATTCCTAATATTTTTTTGTTTCATGTGTTTTTCATTTCTTTCATGTAGCACAGTTTTTCATCTTCTGATAGCTTTGTGATGGTTTGATTATACTCTTATAGATATTCAACATGTTCTCATGTTTTTAACCTCGATTAGGCCAGGTTAGGAGAGGCCTTGTGGAAACAGAAAAAATAGAATTGAAATTATAAATTGATGGAAAAGAATCAAGATTATCTTATCTTTTACTCTGATTATTTTTGTTCTTGTTAGAATTAAAGAGATTGAACGTGGATAATATTGATTTTTGCCTGGATATCCAAGGATTGCTTTATTTGTTCTTTGTCTGAATTTATAATGTTGTTTTATGACCTGGATTGCTTCATATACATTCAATAATTGGTTTGTTTTCTTGCTTCTACCTTATTTTACCTTTTATTTGACAAAAATCACAGCCTACTTTGTACAGACATATGTTGTTTAGAAAGAGATTGGCTTTGCTACAGGCTAATCTTCTTGAAATCCAGAAGCTTGGACAAGCGACGTGTAAATGTAATAACTTCTATATTAATTGCCCCTAGGAATTTGATAGATTGTATGCAACAATATTTGTTTTTTTGACTTCTGAGACAGTTTTCGTTTTCCTTTACGTTTTTTCCTTTCCTGTACACATACATCTTCATATACACATGGTGTACTTGATCCACACATCCTGTTATTCATTGCTATCGATTCCACTATAGAAAAGAAAATAATTATGGAGATGTGAATCACCTGAGCTTGTGAGAAAAATGGTTTTCATGATCTTTCCACGAGTATTACTTTGGTGAGTTATAATTTGCTTGGGTGCTTAAATTTATATTCAATTTTTTTTGAGATAACATATTGGTCGTATTAAAGGGTTTTACGGGTCTTACATAAATGATTCATAAGTTTGTTTTGGCTTGAGAAGTATTATGTTTGTAACTGTACTTGAATTTTTATTACTTTTTTATCAATTGCCTAGTTTTTCTCTCTGATGTTTTCTTAGTTTAACAATCAAGTGTTAGATTAGGTGCTGAAATATGTGTAATTTTTTATATGCTTATCTATTTTATTTCTGTTCAGTTGCATATTTTTTCAACAGAAATCCCATGTCTTCAACAGTCC
Source organism: Amborella trichopoda (assembly GCF_000471905.2). The sequence continues at coordinate 751,318 of NW_006497475.1, forward strand.
CTCCACAGTGGCGTGAGAAGGCAACTGATTTCTTTTCATCCTCAGGTAGGTTTCAAACTGTTCCTGAATTTATTTAACTGAATTCATCAGAATAAAAAATTCCAACTTCAAAGTGGGACTTGCTAAAAGATGTCCCGTTAGTGCAATTGTTGCCATTTAGATGATTTATGTGATAGTTTGTTGTTTAATTGTATGTAGGCTTTAAACTAAAACAGGCAGGACAATCTGCCGGGTCATTTGCAAAGGATGCAAGTGGTAATGTTGTCGATGTGGCTGAAAAAGTTGGGTCGTTAGTGAAGAAGAGATGGTCTCTTATTCAGCAGTCAAGACAACAACAAGCCCCTCGAGAATCTGTACAAGAGCGCCTTATCTTTGCAGCTGCTTCGACTAGCACATTGTTGAAGAAGGGTTTCTCAGAGACCAAGGACAAGGTGGCCATAGGAAAGACAAAAGTTGAAGAGGTACTCTCAGAGACCAAGGACAAGGTTTCCATAGGAAAAACAAAAGTTGAAGAGGTACAACCCACATATACCAGGAACTGATCCCCTAAAAAAAATCCATATATACCAACATGTGTGGTGCATTTATTTTGTATTTTCTTTTTTCTGAAGCTTATTATGTGGGAAAACCTGAAAAGCACTTACTTTTAGTCGTCACTAAATGTATCACAAGGAACGTGGGCATTGTGGTGTAATTTGTAGCATGGGTTCATGGATTATTTACCACATGCTTCTTCAGTGCTGGAACTGTAGAGATTTTGCCTGTCATTTATATCTCTCAGAGTCTAAACTATAGGCTCACGTAGTTCTAATTACTGTTAGGCATACAATGTATGATAGCTATATTGGGCCATGTCCGAAGATCAAGGTCAGCCAGATACTTCGATTGTTTGGGCCCCTTCTTCTCAAGTGCATCAGCAGCTAGTGAATATGATGAACATTGACCCCTGGCTTGCTCTTTCATTCTGATGATGAACATTTCATCCAAAGAAACTGAAAGCAACTAGAGAAGAAATATTCTTCGCTGCCTGATAAAAAACTCTATGATATAGAATATTCTAGTTGTGGATGCACTTTGCTCTATACTTAAGTCCAGAATAGACTGAATTGTCCTGAAACTAGACTTGCTTCCTTGCTGCAAGCTTGCATTCTTCTTTATATGAGTTCTTCCTATGGTTGTTTTGGAGACTGAGAGTCAAGGCACTGAATTGAATTGAACACTATGCCTTTCTACCATCCTCAGCATGATCTTTACATATTTCTCTTATTCTCATCAAGGAAAGAGCACAAAACAGTCCAATAGAATCTAAAGATTCCTTATATGATATGAAGTTTGAGCAATGAGATTGTGATAGTTTTTGGATCACTTAGTAAGCATTTATGCCATGGGGTTTTCATGTCCTTTAGGACCTTATAAGGAGGGATATGGTGATGATGATGAAAAAGTATTAGTAACTTGCCTGGTCCTTTCAGGAATCCGGCTCAGGTCAGGACGGTTGGAGATGGGTTTTCATAGCACTACGTCTCAAGTTCCATTCCTATGTCACCTTGTCAAAAAAAAATAAAATTGCCTAGTCCTTCAGTGTGGGTTTATGGGAAATTTTTACAAGAATTTTCACTTGCTTGATCGTTTAGTATGGGTTTTGGGGGAAGTCTTGAGAACTTGCCTATTTTCTTGAAGAAAATAAATGCTTTTTTGCACTTGCATTTTGTTACATTGAGTTTTTGGCCTGTAGCCATCTCAAAATTGGATAGAACCCCTTTCATAGCAATAGCAGTAATAATAGAGGCTTCACAAAAAATCACAGCATCATCAGCATAAAAGAAATGCGAAACCCCATAATCACACCCCGAAGGAAAAGCCCTAGGTATCATCCCTTGCATAATCACATAATCCAACCCTCTACTGAGGGGAGATTCCCTAATATGAGGGGGATGCCTCGCAAGCTGGGCTTCTAGAGATGAGGCCTTTTGGCAAAGCCAAGTCAATTTCAGGCCACCAAACCTTACAATTGATGAGAAGGGCCGGGGAAGCGTGTACATTGTCACACTTCCTGCTTTCCAAAGGTGCCTAGAGGACGGGCCAGATGCAGCAGAGTGACGTCCCTGGAGCGGATTCCCCACCTCAAGGCACGTCACTTTGAGATACATCTCACTTGAATGCACAACTTTTAGTTTCTGTCTACCCTAAATCTTGTTAGCTTGGTTTGGATCATGTCTAAGGAATAGTTACTTAGTGCTTTAGGATCTGTCTCGGGCTGGACCTTTAAGAAGCAATAGTGATCATCCGTATTCTGTCTATACGTGTGCTTATATGATTATATCACTTGGAATACTTGCTTGTTGAATTCAAGAAGAAATTCTGATTTCCTTGATGATCAATCTTGAGCCCTGACTTCTAGTTTTTCAGGCTGCCAAGAAGACTGCAAGTAAAAGTAAGAATATATTGACGAACCTTGAGAGATGGCAAAAGGTATTCTTGGGTATACATTGAGCCTTTTATTTTGATGTTTTTTATTGTATAGATGTAGGTTCTTACCTCTTGTTTTTTTCATATTTTCAGGGTGTAGCAAGCGATGACGGTGAGTACAGCATATCTTTCACCATTTGAATTATTATACCAATCTCTGACCTTTTGTCCACATATCTTCACGTTGCCAGTCATCTTCGTCTGTTCTGTGGGTTATTGAATCTTATTGGTCCGCTTCTTTTCTCTGAAGTTAAAAATTTCACAATAAATGTTAGTTTCAAACTTCACCTCTAGAAGACATGGTAGAAATCCTCAAGATGATGGCCAAAATGGTTGACCAGCAAAGAATGGTCCCCAATCTCATTCTATCACAAGCCTCCTCATAGTAGTGCAAAACAAGAGAATGATGGCATACTACCAAATCTAATATTAGAAAAGCAAAACATAACCTGACCAAATGTTCCAATTATAATTTCATTGGACTGGATCAGCATCTGGTTTTCATGATGGCCATGAGTCTATCAGTCTTACCTTTTAACTGTTGTGAAATCCAACTTTCCTACAGGATTCCAGAAAGTCCTGACTCCTATACACTGCTGCATTGGCATCTTAAGGTAACCAATACATGAAATATGTGATGTTTAGGTATTTGAAAATGTCATTCAGAACAAATCTAGATTCTGCTAAGGCTTCTGTGTGCTTGTGACTTTGCTGACCATTAGTGACAATTGACCACTTTGTTCATGTTCTTATGACTGGGCTTAAATAAACATGAAAAACAAGAGGGAACTTTGAGCCCATTATGGCGAGTCAATCATGGGGAACTGGACCTGATTTCTGTGTTCCACTTCAGCTAACTGCTGTTGAGTTTTACCCTCGTGATTTTATGTTTGGTGCTTCCATGTAGCAGGCTTTTATTTAAAGTTCTTTTTTTTTTTTTTTGTTTTGAAGTTTGACGTTTTGTGTTTCTGTATAAAACTATCTAAATTGTTTTAAACTTCATCTCTATTACAATTTTTTTATTAAAAAATACACACTCAGTGTGTCAAGAAATAACCTTACTGCATTATGATAAATTGTTTTAAATTTCATCTCTATTACAATTTTTTTATTAAAAGATACACTTTCAATGTGTCAAGAAATAACCTTACCGCATTATGATTTTAGTATTTGGAGTCCCACTTGAGGTTACTGTACAGAGACAGCAATCCAGCAGGCCCATTCCTGAAGTATTGGTCACGTGTGCTGATTACCTCATATTATCAGGTGATTGTCTTTGAGCCTAAAGAGACATTACATAACCATTTCTTGTCTAACCTAGTTTTTACAAACTCTGACACTGGAGTTCTTTTCTTGATGCTGCTTTAGGCCTACATACTGAATACTTGTTCAAAGCTGAAGGAGATAGAAAAGTCATTCAGAATCTGATTTCTCTCTACAACCAAGGTATCACAGCTTCAGTATGAATTGGTTTAATTTTCAAATTGTTGAGAATTTTTTGTGAGGTTTCCGCTAGCCTTTTCAAACGCAGACCACAGCTTAACAAGCAAAGGGTTGCAAATCAGGGAATATTGTTTGCTGTTTTATTTTTTTCACAAATGTGGTTCTACTTGTTTGGTCCCGTTTATTCTCCAAGGAATCCAAATTGTTAAACAACTCAATGAGAATCACTTTTAGGTCAATGACCTTAAAATCATGCTAATTTGGGACTTTGATATCATTTTAGACTTCAACTCTAGTAATTCGGATTGCATTGTTTATCAATTATTGGAAAGAAAAATCTGAGCATCTTGTTGCTGCTACAGATTGGCATGCAGCTTTACCAGAGGGTGTACGCCCAGTTGATGTGGCAGCTCTTATGAAGTTCTATCTAATGAGTCTCCCTGAGCCCCTTACGACATTTGCACTCTACCATAAGATTAAGAATGCTCGAGTCAGTGTTCAAGATATGAGAAATGCATTGAAGATGCTGCCCAATGCTAGCTACTCAACACTAGAGTTTGTGACAGCATTGCTACTTCGTGTGAGCAAGAAATCGTCTCTTAACAAGGTGAATTGATTGCACATAATTTTGGAAAATAAAAATATTCTAATTTTTTAGGGAAAGCGATTGGTGCTTCTAAATGAGCACCAAATGGTGCACCCCCTCCCTCCAAAACCAAAAAAACCACTCCTGAGGAGGTGAAGGGACCCCTCCCTCCAAAACCACTCCACCTTTATTCCAAAAACAATCTTCTCAAAAAATAAAAACCAAAACTAGATGTGAGCTCCAAAAGTGTTCCAACTCTATTGCTACCCCAAAATCAAATCTGGACCATCCATTTGAATGGGTAGTGGAGCCGATGGATTTGGAACCGTTTTGGAGCTCCAAAACAGATCTTTTTTGAAGGAGCATGATGTGAAGGTGATTTGAAGTTCTTTTGGGTCCCTCATCTACCTCAAAAGTGGCTTTTGATGTGGGGAGCACCATTCCAATGGGGGATGTGAAGGTGATTTGGAGTTCTTTTGGGTCCCTCATCTACCTCAAAAGTGGCTTTTGATGTGTGGAGCACCATTCCAATGGGGGCATTAAAACCTTTTTCCTTTCTATAATTAATGTATTGTCTTTTTGTTCAGTGGTCTAGATTGCTCGATCTGTTTGCAAAGTTGATTCCTTTGTTCTCTCATGTACCTTTTCCATTTCACTTTTGTTTTTCCATTTCCTTTTTTATTTCTTTCTATCATATGTATTTCTTCATCTGTTCAGTGTGACACATGTAATATCATAAAATTGTTTGCAGATGGATTCTCGTAGCCTTGCTATTGAAATGGCACCAGCCATTATTTGCCAAGAAGGAGACTGGAGACGCCAACCAATTGGAGGAAATGGTGAGACGAGCTCTATTTTGGGCGTACCCTTCAAGTTAAATAGGTCTTCTAGTTTAAGGGATCAACCTCCATACGACGCATGGGACGACCTTTCTGGTGAGCTTTTTTTCATGATTTTTAACTTGCATTATTCCTGTGTAATTGAGAATTATCTTGGAATCTGATGCTTTTACATCCCTTTGATTATTTTTATACTATAATCTGATGCTTTACATACGTTTGATTACTCAATATTTTTTATGTTAAAATCTGAACTTTTGCATCCCTTCGATTATTTAGTGGGTTATTCTTTATTACCAAAACCAATATCGAATTATTGATGTTTGGATTTAATATCGAATTATCGATGTTTGAATTTATTTAGAGAACTTCAAGAATAGAAATTCTGAATTGCTACCGGATACTCCCAGTTTTTCTTAGTATTACTTGTTCGCTACATATTAAGTGTATATTTGGATTCTATCAACTTATATTGGACTGATCCATGCTGCATAATGTTTTTTTTTAAAAAAAACTATATATGCTCAACTTCCTGGTAACACTGTCGATTTTCCTATCACAGCTTGTATAACACTAACACTTTGATCCACAATGATGTGGTGCATTTTTATAAGGTTATAATTCATGTTTTCCTTAATGTATTGTAAATTTTTTGGACAATAAATATTTCATCATTTGTTGCAAATATTTATTGGGATCGAATTTTGACTTGTGAAGAAATGCCTTTGTTATGCTCTGCTTGTTTTCTCAGACGATGGTGACAACGAGAGTCTGGATGCTTCTTCATCGATCCCACTGGACGATGGTATTCCTACTGACTTTGGTGCCATCGAGGTCGTCCAGTGCCTCATTGAAAATCACAATGCAGTTTTTACAGATGCAAATGAGACAATTTGGAAATAAAACTGCATACTAATCATCGTTATTTTTCCCGTGTCCCATTTTTTCATTAAGTGGTGGTGTTTCTTGCGGTCTCTTGCCGATGTATGGAGAGAGAGACACAAAATTCCTTGTGAAACAAGTTTGTAAAAAGAATATTAAAATTTTGAACCTATATGTAACCGTGGCCATCTATTTTTTTCTGGCCATCTATTTTCTTCCCTTCTAATGTTGATCGTTGCGTATCTTGATACAAGCGAGCCTGCGTTCGTAAATCTTGACCACTTGCACGATAGATAATGTTGCCCTTCTTGTTGGAAGTACTTGTTTTTTTTTTGGAAAACTATTGACGGTTGAAATGTATTACGGTATTCAAGAAATTTTATGTTGGACTTTGTGCTCCAATGACACTAATGGTTAATAATACTTGCCGGCCTCCTTATATCAAAAAGTTAATAGTCTTATTATATATATTTCCTTTTTATAATGGGTGTCTTTTAAAAAATAATGAAGTGGACAATTTGATTGCACACATTTTCCCTTTTAAATTTTTTTTTAATAAAATATTGGGTAATCAAACGTCTGAATTTCATAAGTACCTCTTAAAAGCAAGCCAAATTTGGGCATTTTTGTTTGTATAAAGTACCCACCTTATAATATACAAGGCGCGCCAAATTTTACTGGAAGATGTAGCTACAGTACCAAAAACTTTACTATAGCTTGAAAAATCCATGTTCTAACTCTAATTATGAAATGTAAAATTTTTAAATAAGTGTAAATTAAGTAGATTTATAAACATAAGTATTGAAAATAAACAGTCCAAGTAACTTGTTGTAAAATGCTATATTTTTACGATATGAAACTCCATGTTTTCTTTCAATCCATACATCTTAAAGTCAAGATGATTAATTAGAAGGTTTTCCAGTTTCGGAATACTCTTTTTTATTGGATTTTTGAGATATACCTTGCTTCCATAATATAAGGTTGCAACATTATGTAAAAATTTTCCTTTTTTCTAGTGAGACTATATGATATTAGACTATTTATTTTTGTTTCAAGGCGGTCACAATCAAGAAATGTGTTTTAAAGTCTAAAAGATTTCCTAATATAATTTAAGCTTGTCAATGGGCCACTTCAGACCTCTTGATACAGTTCAATGGCTGATGTTGATTGAGACTTCCTTGCATTAAAAGTAAATAATCTTATTGCATACTTTTGTTCTTTTTTAATATCCATATTTTACTATTTTACGGAAAATCCTACATATAAAATATTTCGCTGCTTTTAAGTAAGAACTTATTGAGTATTTTCAATGCAAGTATTTCATTTTTAAAATAATATAAAAAAAATTATTTCATTTTAAAAAATACTTGTTTCACAAAAAGGGCTCCAATGACTGATTCTATTTGATCAATAATGAGATCTAGGATTTCATGAGCTCCATTGCCCTTTTTTTTTTTTGGAAGATTAATCATTTAATAGATCAAATTATTTCCTTCTTTCTTTTGAAGCTAATCATAAAGTGAATGAAAAATGTTCAACTGGATCACAAAGAGTATCAAAGATATTTTATATAATTTTAAGTTACTCAAATCCATGCATCACCTACTTGACCATGATTTAACATTCAACTTGCATTTAGCTCCTAGTTACTCTTTAATTTCATAATTATTTGTAATTAGTTTTGTTATACCTTTTTTTAAGGATTATACTTGGTGCCATATCAAACCATACAACCTACCTGAAGAATAACTAAAAAAAAAAAATCAATACAAAGCCGTGTGTCTTGTTAGGGTTGCTTAAGTACTTGCTTAATGTAAAGGATGAGAGAGAGAGTATTGGGCAGTTCATACAGAAACTAGTTTTTATGTTTCAATATTGTAACTTTTTACTGTTTATAGAAATTCTAAGAAGAGAGAATAATGTTTACTTGTTAATTACTTTGGAATACAGCATTATTTTTAAAAAGAAAAAGTCTATAGTATATGTCAATCGTATACTATCGAAGTATGCCACACCCCAAAAACCTATAAAACAAAAGAAGAAGAAGGTTGTTTCCATGTTAGAAAACATTCGAATTAATCATCTCAATCTCAAATAATAATAATAATAATAATAATAATATAATAATAATAATAATAAATTCAAATCACATGAATAGTGCATCTTGTAATTTATTATCTGAACTATCTACTTTCGAATTTTTTAAGAGTATGTAGATATGGCAGGTCTATATAATTTTTAGAGTTTTAAAATACATAATTATGATTAACAATAGATTTTTATGCCATCGTAAATCCATCCGCCATTCAAACAACATCTTTCGGCATAATTTTATAGTGTGCTTTCCCAAATTATCAACTTAATTCCAATAATATAAAGTTTACACCTTATACAAACCTCACCCTTATAAAAAATTGTTAATATTATTTATGCGAGCGTAACAACATTTGTATTTAACATTAATTTATTTTCAACTATCAAAATAACAAGGTCTCCACAAATTATCAACTAACTTCTCACTAATAAAATTGTGTCCTTATCCATAAATATTTACATTTTTAGTGTTAAATTTTTACATTTAATTATTCATAATTATTCATATTCATGATGTCCATATGATGTTTTAAATTTTTACATTTTTAGTGTTAAAATTTTACATTTAATTATTCATATTCATAATTTTTAAATTTAATTATTCATCAATTTTTACATCTATTTTTCAAAATTTATTTATTTATTCATATTCATGATGTCCACGTTAGAGATTACATGTCCTTAAAAATTAAGCCCAAACATCCATCTCAAAAATAGATTTTGAAAAGGTGACTCATTTCTACATGGACTCATAGGGACCGTGTCCTTAATTAAAGGCTGCGGTTTGTATAGAGCCCAGGCTCTAAACCATCAAATTAGAGCCTAACTTCAAATAGTGTCGGGAAATGTGGTTTCAACACTTGAAATCTTTGTGATAGCCTTAAAATATATTTTCATCTTTATCTATAAAGTTTAAAGTTTCAAAAATAGTGTAGATCAATAGATCTACGAAAACTTGAAAATCATGAAAATTGACGGTCCAAAAATGCACTACAAATTCCCTATTTCCAAAACTTGAAATCCATTTTTTTTCATGCCTATGCATCTTGATGTCGAGATAATCAATTTGAGGATATTTGGGCATCAGTCCAAAAATGCACTACAAATTCCCTATTTCCAAAACTTGAAATCCATTTTTTTTCATACCTATGCATCTTGATGTCGAGATAATCAATTTGAGGATATTCGGGCATCAAAACAACCTCTTCTAGTGAAATTTTTGAGGTAGGCTTAAATTTGATTGTTTAAACCCTTGGCTCTATATAAACTTTTCCCTTAATTAAAAGGAGATAAGAGTAATTTAGACCACAGCAAAAAATAAATAGTCATGGTATTGTTACCAGTCCTCTTTGAACCCCTATTGCCTAGCACTCCCAATCAGAGGAAGTTATTTTCCATCATGAAATAGCTTTTTCCAATCTCAAGTTTCACCATATTTTTCTAACTCCAAATCCTCCCAAATTTTAATCTCATCCTGTAATTACACCCACTTAAAAGTGCTAATTATAAAATTTAAAGTTATAAAAATAGGGTAGATCTACGTACACTTAAAAAAATAAAAAATGAACCTTCTACATGATGTATTACAATATTGACTACTTTTAGGACTTCTCTTTTTAACAAGATGACCAATTAGATAGTTATTCCAATAAAAATCGTTTGCCATGAGCTTCTAATATGCGCCTGCTTTTATGTTCTATAAGAATGATGCATTGTATATAAACTTTTTCCAGGAGTACTCCTAAGCAACTCAAGAACTTTTTTTATCAGTGGAGAATAAAGACCCCTACCCGTTTTAGAAATAGTCAGTAGTTTTCGATTGCATCAGTGGAAATATTTTTATCAGTGGAAAATAAAGACCTCTACCCATTTTAAAAATAGTCAGTAGTTTTTCGAATGCGTAAGTGGGAATAGAAACCTACCCCTTTTAGAAATAGTCAGTAGTTTTTGAATGCATAAGTGGGAATAGAAACCTAGGTTGGTAGCTAAGGCTTGCGTGGTGCTACCACCACGACCTCAACCTCATTACCAAACATCCCAACTCCTAAACATATATTGGTAAACTCTAGATAATTACACAGTCCAGGTGTACGGTGTAAACCGAAATCTAGGAGAAATGTATTCGATAAGGACCTGTTTGGTTCCCTGGATTCAGATTTCTGAAAATCACGTTTCAAGAAAAACCGTAAAATGATAATGTTTGGATACACTTTGACGGAGGGATCCACATTTCCGCGGGATCTAAACAAGCCCTAAGCAAAGCTGATCGCTTGAGATGATGTTAAATTTTCCCAAAATTGACTGCCCTCTCGGCATACAAAACCATATAAAAATTCGAGAGCAAAACTCACAAATATCTTGAGCAATGCAGTGAAGTATATGGCCCCTTCAATGAAACACCTGAACACTACATCTCTGTAAAGCATATTATGCTAAGCCCAGTGTTCGCAAAATCAAAATTACCATGGAAGGAAGCGCATCATGATGTCACCATCCCCAGTTGCACCACAAGCTCCGACTTCATCATCAGCATACGCTGCAGATCCTGCAATTGGCCCATCACCCACCCTGAAAGCAAACCGTCCTTTATTTATTTATTTATTTTTGTTCGGAACTTCTATGTTTCTAAACCAAAGCCTTTGAAACTATATCCTTGACAAAGGTCTTGCATTAATTCTGTGTTTGCCTATTAGGGAAGTCCACTATGATCCATAAGATCACAGAAAAAGCATGGCTGTAATAGCTATTATCATCCACTGTGTGTGTGTGGGTGTGAGAGAGAGAGAGAGATGACATTATCCATGTAGTGCGTTCCATTTACCATCCATCACTTGCTTGGACGGTGATAACACCTTCCATGATCATATGAACCATAGTATACTTTTCAAGTTGTATGCTATTGATGGCTGAAAATAAAAGCCCATACTTAAATGGTTATAAAAAACACTAGATCTATATAATATGCTCAAACAAGGAGAAGAACCCAATGGATGGATGAGAATTAGTTAGAATATCAATAAAGCTTAAATAGAAGGATTTTGACTGAAATAACCAGTGATAATTCAAGCTCAAGCATATGTACTTAGAGAAAGAAGGAACAATGGAAAGAAATTGGATTTCAGGAGATCTCGGTGAACAATTTTGAGTCACAAAGGACAGACTTCAAGAAAGATACATAAGAAAGATATATAGAGAGCTAGTCGATCAACTGCTCTGCTAAATCACACAGGGCTCAACTTTGTGTTTAGAAAGATTTACCCCCTGTCAGTGAAAAGAATCAAGCCTATCAAAACAAATAACGTATAAATTAAAATGAAGTTGAGAATCTCATCCCTACTTCCTCAATGGGTGCCCTGTCGGTATTTGATTTGTATCTCTTGATAGTTGCTACTGATAAATCAAGTATATACCATACATCATGATATATATCCTTTACCGTGAATGAAGTGCTTTATGCGACCATTGGAAACAAACAGATGGAAGCTTACATATGATGAAATAAAATTAGGTGATGGAATTCATATATTCTCATGACACTATGCAGTTGTAACATCACTCAGTTACTAAATCTTATCAATTCCATACAATTTATTTTTTTAAAAAAAAAAAACCCACAAATCAAACTATGCACAAAATATAATATACTAGTCGCATACCCATTGCATTTCTATATTGCAAAATAAATAGTATGAAACTAAAGGACTCTAGCCTTGTATTGAACACTTTGAAAAGGATGAGGAACTAGGCATCTCTCCATAATGAGAGTTGCAGTCAAATTTCCTGGTAGTCATGACAATCAAGGGTTTACATATCAGGGCATATAAATCTTACAAATTCTTCATATTCTTCTTGTGCTTCTTCGTTAAAAAATCTGGAAAGCAATATACACCAAGAAACGACATAGGAACTCCAGTACTCACCTACCAGGGATCTTGACAGTTGCTCCATTTGTTGATGTACCAACAGCAATGTGTCCTTCCTATAAGAAAATCACATCCTTTGGGTAAGAAAATTGCTGACATTCATGAATGGTACTCAAAGCTAAAAGGAAACATGTGTTTTTGACCTTATATGGTCCATTGCTAAAAAAATTATTGTATTTTTCCAACTGGGGTTAGCTGTGGTTATTTGTTAAGTTCAATCTAGCAGTGAGTCAAAATGTGTTTTTTTCTTATGTATATATATATATATATATATATATAAGTGTGGTAGGCGAAGACGAACGTACGAGGGAGT
>NW_006497475.1:772027-788891 GCF_000471905.2 Amborella trichopoda
TTTCGATCATGGATTACAAAAAATTCGATCATGGATTACAAAAAATTCTATCATGGGACTAAAAAAAAAAAAAAAAAAAAAAAAATTCTTTTCTTCACATAGTCGTTTTACATAAGCGATTTTAACTCAAAAATTCACCTCTAAGTGAATAAATTACATCCAATTGAGTATATTTTCTGATAAACAACAATATAAGGAATCAAAACCCTAAATTTTTAACACATTATTTCTAATATATCATGAAAACAAAATCAAAAGCCGGTAAAAAAAAAAAAAAAAAACAGCGGAATTTGGTTCCGCAGACATCTCAGTGTTCATATCATATTTCTTGCTGTAATTGACCAGATTACGTAAAATTGAAAATTTTAAATCATACTAGACACAATAAAGATTAAAAACCCTAATTATTGAACTCATTATGTTCAAAATATGCCGTGAAATAAATCAAATGGCGAAAAAAAAAAAACCAAAAGTTCTTACCTGATTTTGTGAACCGAAGCCTTCAATCTCCAAAAAACTCTGTTTTTCTCAACGATTATCACAAATTAGTAACAAAAGGTTTTGATTCACAGCTTTAAGATCAAAATGGCTACAAATTTTGAAAGATTCATGCCCTATTTGGCATGAAATTTCAGAAAAGGCAGAAACCCTAAACACCGAATTTTTCGTGATCCAAAAACAACAAATTTTTCCACCATTTAATCCTTGAAAAAGCTGAATAAAGCTGTTTACAGCCTGCAAATCAGATCACATGCCAAAAAAAACAAGAAAAATGATCAAAAAATGACAAATTTCAAAGAATCCGTGAAGAACACTGTGCAACCCGTGTTCTTCACGGACTCGCCGATTCTGCACAGTAAATCGGCGAGTCACTATGCGGAATCGTCCGATTCTCTCTAGAACAGGACGATTTCCGATTTTTTCACCGATCCGGTCCCTTTTTCGCGATTTTCGAATCGAACCGGGCGAGTCCGGTTCGACTCGGCGTTTTTTAAAACGCTGGATCAAACCATAGCTATCGGAACGAGCCATGCATGTGCCGGACCGAGATAGGTGAATACCAAACCGAGAGACAAGAGATAGTGCGTGGGTAGTGGGAGACTTGGGGGTGATAGGTGCATTTTGTCTAAAAAAATATGACCTAAGGGAAAGGGGGGATATTTGCTATAAAATTTAGTTTGGAAATAAAAGTTACAAAAAAAAAATTTGGTGGGGGGAGGTTGTTTAGAAAGTCTACTTTGGAGGGTATCCGCAATTTTTCCTATTTTTTCATGGGCTTTTGAGGTGCAACTTTATTAAATATGGTAAATTATTAAAAAATGGGTGTGGTTTCCATAAGGTTGCAACCTTAAACAATCCAATTAAGGCACACCTTCAAATTTTATCATAACATATAATTTTGATGTAAATTGTTTTCAAGATTATCTCAAAATCTATTTTTATATCTAATTATAAAATTTTAAACTCCAAAAATAGTTAAAATCAAGTATATCTATAAACATATAAAAATTTTGAAAATTGACGGTCTAGCTAATGCGTTGTAAGATGCACTATTTATGGGACTCAAAATACCCTTTTTTTTCATAATCATACATCTTGATGTGATGATGATCAATTAGAGGATTTTCCAACATTAAAAAAACTAGTGAATCCGTACTTATGTAGTTCTACATTTTAAGGTTGCAACCTTATATAAACATTTTCCTTAAAAAATTGAATTATTATCGCCATATTATATATTTCTTACTAGGACAAAGAATTAGGAGATTCATTTTATTACTTAATAAAAACATTCACAATAAGCATGCTATTAATAATATTTTGCTAAAATTACATAAAAATGCATGTTAAATTATATTGGATTTTAAATTGTTAATGGATAATATTTTAGTCAAGCCATAATCCGGATATTGACCCAGTCAACACTCTCTCTAACATAGTTTTGCTTTCAAAATAAAGCGGAAGGCCAGGGGTATTATAGTCATTATAAGAAAAGAGTGGGGGTATTCTAGACATATATTTTCTCTGAGAAAAACATGGGGAAATGGGTAGTGGAAGGGGGGTGGTGGATCACTCCATAACTAACAGAATTAACCGTCTTTCTCTCTCTAAAAGTATAAAAACACTTCTCTCTCTCTCTAAAACCTAAACTCTCCCTCTCTCTACTCAAAACCCCATTCTCTCTCTTCAAACTTTCTCTCTCTCTCTCTCTCTCCCCAAATTTAGGAGCACGATCCCTCTAAGATGCCACTCAATCCACAAAAGCTCTTTCAAATTTTCTGCAAAAACCCCAAGTCCTAAGAATGCTGAAACTTAAGTGTTTCACTTCATGACTGCCTTTCAAGCTTTTGTGTGGATTCAAATGCTCTCTCAACCCTTTTTATCTGAAGTTTTTCGTATTCTACTCTAGTTTGAATCTTCTTTTTGTTGAAAACCCATTTCAAAAATTTAGTTTATGCCTGCAAAAATCTAGTAATTTGAGAAAGAAGAATCCAAGAAAATGAAGTTGGGTTCAGGAATAAACAGTAACTCAGAGTTCCCAGTGGCTGATTTTCAAGCTTTCAATGGGAGAAACAGCTTTTGAGCAACTTTGGTTTAGTGTTTTGCAAGTAAGAGGGTAAGAAACCTCTCTCTCTCTGTGCATTAAAACAAGAAAATTTCTTTCCTGTCTCTCACAGTCACACACATACACAAAGCCAAAAAAAGAACACAATTTTTTAGTATCTCTCTAATCAACCAAAAATGTCCTCTTTCACAGAAAAATGATCGATGCCGGTGCGATGAGAAAGGGGCCATGGATGCCTGAGGAAGACGAGATATTGCTGGAGTATGTTCGACATCATGGCCCCCGAGACTGGAGCGCCATTCGATCCAAGGGTCTCCTACCGAGAACCGGCAAATCCTGCCGCCTGCGATGGGTTAACAAGCTTAAGCCCGACCTTAAAACGTAATTTCTCACTATTTTTTTCTCATTTATTTCTGAAATTGAGGTCCTCTACTGTGAGTACATGTAGTGCAGTGTTTGTATGCTTCATGTGATTCATAAACATCCCTTCTCGATGATGGACGGTGGAGATGAATAGTTCCTGCATTACACAAACAGTGTGCTACATGTAGTATGATAGTGTTCTTTGTTTTGAAGCTTGGGGGGTATTCTTTTTCCTTTTTTTTTTTGTACATTAGAATGAAATTGCAGGCCGTTTTTTGTTTTCTCTTAGATTTTGATAATGAGAGCAGTTTTATTGTCGGAAAGATCACGGGTTCAATCCACCCCATGATGCTGTTTGGCGATTTTAAAGAGCAAAGATATTTTCCAAAAATACTTCTTTTTTTTAAAAAAAAAAATTCTGAAAAAATTCTAGAAGGGTTTAAATTTAAAAAGTCAGTAAATGTCCGTTTTCCTTGTATAACTCAAAACAGTTGGATGACCGATCCAAGTACCTTGGTGAATGGATCTCAAACTAAACCACCCTAAAATCATATTAAGTAACACCTTAATGTGATACAAATATTGGTTTTAGAAGGATTTGAGGATCCTCAACCTTGTTTAAACTTTTTGAACCTTGTTTACATTATTTTTTATTTAAATTGGCCAAGTAAGTTCAACTCGGAACCAATGGGTGACGGGTGCTACCCACCAGATTATTATTATTTTTACATTGTTTTTTACAAAAGAGAAATGGGATTGTATGTAGAAATCAAATTGGAAGGTTTGGGGTATTGATGAAGTTTGAGAATTTTTTTCTTTTGAACTTTGGATCTAATCAATGATGCTCTTACAACTTCATATTTTGAAATCTAATGGATAACGGTAATTGTGACCTCCTTGTACTAAAAGTAAATGTCTCTTTGTATACAGTTCCACAAAAAATTATGCAATAACACTTTATTTTTGGTATAAGAATATTATAATTACCGTTGGATGTTAATGTTCTAGAAAATCTTTTCATGCTTTGTGCAAAACGAAAAACACCTCTTACCATCCAATTTCACATTTGAGAGTAGTTGTGTATTGGAAATAAAGCTTCAATTTGCCAATTTCGCATTTGACAGTTACGAGTGGTTATGTATTAAAAATAAGCTTTTAATTTGCTTGATAAAAACTAACACGAGATAATTGAAAACTCTTTTTTCTTTTTTGAGCGAATAAGTAAGGAGAGGGCCCCAACCCTTGATAGGAATTGAGTTTAGGACGTATCATTATAAATTGTCAAGCGCTAACGCTCGACAATTTTGCAATAAAAAGAGGTACAGTAAGAAGCAGGCTTAGACGGGAGTCGTTAGCCGTTAAAGTTTGCACAAGTTTGACTCATACTACTAAACTGTCCAAAAGAAAATGAGGGGCATCATAGTCATTTTAAGAATTTATGCATTTTAGAAGTTTCTTTACCATAAATAATTCGTATTTATTTTACTTTTGCATTATTTGCTTTTAGTGGGTGCAAATTTTCACCTGAAGAAGAGCGAATTGTGATCGAGTTACAAGCGAAATTCGGGAATAAATGGGCAAGAATCGCTACCTATTTACCCGGCCGCACAGATAATGATGTGAAGAATTTTTGGAGCACGAGGCAAAAGAGGCTTGCTAGGACATTACAGGTGGCGGCGCCGCTCCCTCCGCCACCTCCGCCATGTAAAGCATTACGCCCACTGATCGGAAGCAGTGAGCCAGCTGCAAAGGCACCGGTTTTCGAGGATTTTGTGACCTTTCAGGTAACAGATAGAGAGAAAGAGATAATTGGTGGCAATGGCCCGCACTAGGGCCGGCCAGCCTTGGACCCTAGAGGGCCTCCCATGGCCTCACCAAGCCAACAGGGCCTAGGCTGGGCTGAACCTGCTCTTGGGCTAGGTTGCTCAGCCCAGCCACATGCCGTACCATTAAATATTAACTATATTTATTTTTATATTTATAAAAAGAAAAACAAAAGAAAGGGCAGAGCAGGGCTGGGCTATGACCTCTGGCTCTCACCAGTCTCGGTCCAGCCCTCGAGACAAATTTAGCGGTCTTAACCTGGTTTGTTTTGAATCAAGCCAACCAAGCTGCCTGATGCATTGCCACTCTCTTGTGACACAAATTTAGCAATAGAAGATTTTTATGTGATTTACATGAAGAAAGAAAAATGCGTACGATATTTATTTTAGGTCGTAACAAAAAATAAATGGTTAAAAAAGAAATTCTATACATGAGTTATTTACCTTTGTTACACGGATATCACAATTACGTGTAACCAGGGATATGAAATTTGGCAGCTTAAGTGTATCATAAGCTTTGAAAAGTTAGCTCTAACACAAATGTATCTGCTCAATTTCACATCCAATTCAATGGTCAAGATTAATTGTGACCTCCGTGTACCAAAAATAATCGATCATATTGTATATTTTTCCTTAAAAAAATAATGGTAACTTAGCCACGTGAAGGAAAAAATTAACGGAAGGAGATTTGGTGTCTGGGTATAGAATAAAGAGAACTTCATTTTTTTTTTTTTCTTTTATTATGCCACTTGCCCACTAAAATTAATCAAAGCTTTTCTGACAACTTAGAGAGAGAAGGGACAGAGTTTTTCTAGTTAGAGAAAGTAGGCCTTCACACCATTATTGAATGGTATATACAAACCAATGCAGCATCCTAACTGTGGATAATTAATCTCTCTTTATTAAACTCTATGTTAACCTCTCTCTCTCTAGAATGTATTCTCACCTGTTATTGCTCTCTCTTTTTGGCAACCATTATTTACTTGCTCTCTCTAATTTCAGCCTCCAACAGTACAATTAACCTCTCTCTCTCAATGTATTCTCACCTCTTTTTGCTCTCTCTCATTTTTGCTATCATTCTTATTTTCTCTCTAATTACAGAATCCAACAGTGATTAACACAGCTTCCTCAGACCAGATATCACTTTGCCGACCTAACCCACTTACCCCATTCTCTCAAGTCATTCCCACACCTCAGCTGCCAGATCTAGTGAGAGAAAACCTCCCAATCTTAAAAAGAAAGCCATCCCTTCATGAACTAAGGCCCAAAACGGAGCTTCAAATCCAAGAGCCCCCTCTAGACCTTCATCTACTGCCTGCAAACTCGAACCCCATTCCCTTTTTTGCGGAGGAGAACTTTACAGGCTTGCCGGGACATGAATTCAGGCAAGAGATAAGAGGGGATGAGGATTTCCTGGCAACCCCAGACGGCTTTTTTGATGATTTTCCAGTCGATATGTTCGACCTGATCGAGCCATTGCCACCACCCACCTCTCCAAACTGGTGATATTGTATTATTTGATTTATTCATTTGCGGATTGATCCATGTTTATTTGTGAGTACTAATATGATCATCATCAGTTGGCTGTATTTTCCTCTTCTTTAGCCATCCTCCTTTGGAAAAGGGCCATCTCTCTCTCTCTCTCTCTCTCTCTCTCTCTCTCTCTCTCTCTCAAATATCTTCACATGCACAATTCTGTTAAAAACGACCCACACACTGACTTCAATATCCCAACTTAAAAACAATCCCTTTTCCCTTCACTCTCTCTATTTTTCTCTCTCCTCCCATGATTCCAGTAGCCCACCTTAAACAATCTCTCTTTCTCTTTTCCCTTCTCTCTCTCTCTCCTCCCATGATTCCAATAGCCCACCGTAAACAATCTCTCTCTTTCTCCCTCTCCCTCTCCCTCTCCCTCTCCCTCACCCTCATTCCAATAACCCACATTAAACAATCTCACTCCATGACTTCAATACCCAAGCTCTCTCTCTCTCTCTCTCTCTCAAATATCATCACAAACACCTTATAAATTAACGAACTCTTCCAAAGGAAAGTACCTAATGAATAGAAAAACATCTCTATGACACGACCCACACCTTGACTTCAAAAGGGAAACTTAAACATGTCTCCACATAAATCGTAAAGCGAAACTTAAAACATGTCTCCACATAAATCATATTAATAAGTAATTGGCGGAAGAGGGGAAAATAATCGTTAATATTTGCTTGTTGCATAAAAATGATGAAGACACTGGAGATCATTTGTTCATTCATTGTCAGTTTACTTCAGTGTTGTGGATCTGAGCCTTTCAAATTATTGGTTTTCAAATGCCTTTACCGACACATCATGTTGATCTGATAGATCAACTCTCGATTCTTTCTTTGCCTAAAAAAAGGTGATGATATGGCAGATTTTCAGAGCTTTAATCATTTGGAAAGTGTTGTTAGAGACACAAGCGAATCTTTTAGGGCTTCAGTTGGGAGTTAGATCGTGTGAAAGATAAGATTTTTCAAAATGTTTGGTTGCAGTTTTCTTCTTCGAAGGAATGTTTTGGGGTTTCAAATATTGGTGTTCGATTTAATGTGAAGAGTTTGTTACACCGACGAAGTTCTAAACCCAGTATTCGATGTCAATGGACCCCACCCTATCATGGATATTTTAAGTTGAATTTTGATAGCAATTCTTTGAAAAACCCAAGACGTGCCGGTTTCAAAGGTGTGGTTAGAGATTATCAAGGTGTAAAGATAATCACTTTGTGGTCCATGTGGGATAACTACGGCAAACCAAACAAAAATGTTAGCTATGCTTCAAGGTTTAAAGTTGTTGAAAGGTCGTTGTGATCAATCCACATGGCTGGTGGAAAGGGACACTGGATGTCCAGATCTAGTAAACCACCTTGGAGCTTGAAAAGGTTTTGGTTGGAAGCTTTGGATATTTGTCGCAATAAAGTTGTGGCTTTCAATCATGTTTTTAAGAAAGCGAATGAAAGGGTTGGCTGGCTTGCTAAGGATGGAGTGTTTACCCCATCTTTGGTGCTCAATTTCTTATCTTTTTAATTATTGTGTTTATCATCTTCACTGTAATCGTTGGTTTGATTAAGTAATAAAGTCATTGTGATCTTATCAAAAATAAATAAATAAGTAATTACATTTCAACCACCAATCCAATCAAGAGGGTTTAGTTGCAGCCTCGGGTGCATCTATTTTAGTAAGTCAACAATTCTAAAATCCACTTTATAAATGAATTTCATGGGCCCAAACTTCTTATGAATCTCAACTACCACAATCATAAATAAAGGAAAAATGAATTAATCGATATCACAATTACTTACAACCAACAAATGTGAAATCTGATAGCTTGGGTGTGTCATAATGTTTGAAAAAATTTAAATTTCTTTTGAACTTTGAGTTTGGTCAATAAAATAAATACAGCCACCCAATTTCACATCCAATGGCCAAGATTAATTATGACCTGACCACCTCGTATCAAAAAAAATAGTCTCATTATATACTTTCCTATCTACTATTTTCTTCTTTTTCCTGGGTTGCCCATTTCAGTTCTTCAAAGAATATCACATCTACAGTATCCATGGAGCTCCAAATTCATGGTTTGGGCTGAAAATGAATTTGATGTTTTTGGGTTCCTGAAACTGTTGAAAACCAGGGCAGCCGCATGATTCAAGCCACTTGGCGTACTTACCAAAGACCTTCATT
Source organism: Amborella trichopoda (assembly GCF_000471905.2). The sequence continues at coordinate 780,490 of NW_006497475.1, forward strand.
CTTTTTTTGAACATGTACCAGAAACCCTCATTAATAACACTACTTAAGAAATATCGGCCTTTGACTTTTGCATCATTCAACTATAGGAGTGGATAGCTATAATCATCCGAAGAACCTTCAACTCTGTAAATGACGTCCTGATAGGTGATAGCCTCATCCACCGACACCACCTCTCTCTCTCTCTCTCCACCCCTCCTGTGTCCACAAGCATTTCTTTCAACAAGTATGAAGGGATTCAATGGCTGATGAAAGCAGATACATCTCGTGCATAAAACCACGGGTACCATAACTTTACATTGAAGATGCTTGCACTGGAATTGGCCTTCTCAGTCCTTCCACTTACTATATTTTTTCCTCCGTTCCGACACTTGACATCATTGGTCTCTAAGATTCAGCAATTCGTAAAAGATGTCATAGAGAGTGCGCAAGCTTCATTCATATCCCTTTGGATTCCTTAAATCGAGCATGGCCCTGCAACTCTCGCATTCAACTAGAGTGATTCCCTATAAGAAATATCGAAACTTGCTTCTTTTTTTCGGTAATTCAGTGGGGAAGGGATCCCCCTACCTATGGTAAGAACGGAACTTGCTTCACGAACAAAAAGTCAGCACGTTGTGATGATATCTCTACTAGAAGTTATCATCCACAAATGATTGATAGGAAACATGAAAGTAATTCAGGGAGGAAGAGATAAGATGGTATGACATTCAAAGTTCGATTGTGAAGCAAGAGAGCCAAATTTGTCAAGCCAGCCATCGTCAAGTAACATCCCAAAGTTTGAGCCCTCTGCTAGTGTTAGTGTGTGTGTGTGTGAGAGAGAGAGAGATCATGTAGGCAACAGATGAAATCTGATTTTATTCAGAGCCAAATACCCAATATAGACATGAATTTTTTCTGGTAACAAGCAAGGAGAGCTCTTGTTTTCTTCTTAAAATTGCCCCACACGGATTGATGTTACATAATGGGAGAGATTGAAGGAGTCGTACCTCTTAGTAGATAATTTTCTTGAGCTCAAGTGCAAACTAAAAGCAACCTTCAGTGAGATTTGCACATAAAAAATAACACCTATCACCCCAAATCCTGAACAAGACTTAGATCCTGTGGAAATATCGAGCTCATGGAGCAAAATGATCCATGTTTGTTAATAGATAACCAGATGGTGGTGTACTTCTCATCCCTTGAAGAAGGCTCTTAGCAGTTTCTTTCTCCTGAAACCATGAGAGTCCATAAGAAGAGTGGCAGATATTTGCAGAAAGAAGAACAAATCAAATTAATGGAGTGTACACAAGGATCCGCATGCAGGTCAGTGCGTGTGTGTGAGAGAGTGACAAGGAAGAGAGAGAAAGAGAGACTGTAGTGCGAAAAGCTCTGTCCTATGGATACACTTTTGTTGGTTATCCGGGTTTAATCCTGGATATCCTAAGCCTGAAAATGTACTATCATCGTACCAATTGTTTCCTCTTTAATGAGAGTCTAGTTTTTCACCTAAGGAGGAACAAACAGCAAGTAAAGACATGAACAAAGTATCACAAAAACATTCCATATTTAAACTTCCTCAATAGAGGATAAAAGATACCCATTCCCCCTGGTCCTCCTCAAATCCAAATGTACAAAATGCTAATACACTTTTGGGTATCCAATTTGAAATGCAGAGGCCACCTTAATTGTGATCCCAACCTTCAACCCAAGGTGAATTCACAGTTACTCCCGTAACCCCCTTTTTCCCTCAAGAACATCAGTTTTATTATTTGCATTCGTCTTTGATTATATATCAATAAAGAAAAACCATGGCATTGGAGAGAGAGAGAGAGAGAGATATGAAAACTCACTGGCCCTGAATAGTCAAGAAGCCTGGTGCAGTACATTTCCGCTTCTTCAAAGCTATTCTCTGTCTTGCAATGATTGGCCAAGAAGAGGAGCGCCTCGACCATTTCCAGCCCCTCTCTTTGTTCAGCTTCCATCTTCTCCAAATTCATCTTATAGTATATGGCCGCCTGGTCGTTGCGCCCAAGCTTGCTATGGAGCTTGGCAAGCCTATGGATGGCAATTCCTTCGGTATCGTTATTGTGCGCCGCCCTCTTATAACACTTGACTGCCTCTTCAAGCATGTGTAACTGGTCAGTCTCATAACACTGTGCCATTGCAATCCACAGTCGCGAATCGGTGGGCTGTAAATATACAGACTTCCGAAAATAATATAGCGCATAATAGGGCATCGCCATTGTCTCATAAGTTTGCCCCAGCCCATACCTATTAAAAATAGACACAAGCCAAAGAACATGTCCTCATGTAGGTCATAAAAGATACACCGTTAAACAGAAAAGTGGCAGTGTGGCAGAGAGTGAAGAGCTTGTGTACTATGATTTATTCTGGCAGATTGTTCCGTATGCTATGAGTAATATGAGCCCTCTATTGCCAACCACAGAGGGCAGATGTGAACTATTCTTCCACTGAAGAAAACACTGACGGATTAGAGTGGAGGAACAATTGACATCAGCCAGCCATAGTAGACAAAAGATAGCTGATGTTACTTGTAGCCAAACAGTATGCTAAAAAAGGGTAGTGATTTATCTTTCCCATAATAAATGTGATGGAATGTATGCTATAGTCTATCGTTCATCAGGATCCTGCCCACCCAATGATATAATGACAATTACGGGAACACACACTAGGTGATGACTTAACCTTAATGGTGTATTGCTCTATCCATCACCATCCATTACATTATCAGATGTTCATGACCCCAACATAGAATGATATTCCATAGTCCCCTTATTATCATAGTCATCAAAACCAATCCAACCAGTCAGACCGCTGACCGGTGCCTTGGCCGGTCTACTCCGAAGTAAAACCTGGGTTCGTTTCGAAAACAGTCAAGATCAATATTTGATTGGTTTCGACCACACAAACCAATATGTTTTAACCGGTTTGACCAATTAAATAAAGTTGGATAAACATTTTTGTGATACATGCTATATTGTTTTTTTTTTAATAATATTAACCTATGATACATTCTATATTGTTACTATTACATCCATTGTTCTTTCCTTTTCTCTAAAATCTGGTCCAATCCTAATAATATTATATATTTTCCAATCCCTATATGTGTTTGTGGTGTCTACACAATAATATACAAAACTATACCAAGCACGACAATCGCGAGGATTGATATCAACTGCTCTGCGATAAGCATCAATTGCTGCAGGTGCGTTCTTCATCTCAACATACTCGTGACCCATAAGTGTCCATGCCGATAAATACTTACGGTTCAATCTCAATGCCCGACGAAAATATAAGACGGCCTTTTCATGTTGCCCTTTTAAACTATAATAGTTCCCAATAATGCAGCAAGACTCAGGCCGATATTTATCAGTGAGAAACACCTTGTGTGCCAGGTAGCTTTGAGCGGCTGGACATTCCTTTACATACAGTACATTTGAGTAAATATCCATGTGCTCAACCCGATAAGGATCGCTTCTTAGCAATTCCTCAAATATCAATTCTGCCTCATCGAACTCCCTTAGATTGTATTGGACAGTGGCAACTTGGGCCTGAATATAATCACTAAACCTGAAAATTCCTTGAAGAGAGTCATACTTTGATAGGGCTTCATTAAACATTTTGAGTTCTAAATAGGCATTAGCAAGAAAGAAATCTTTCATCCAGTGGTTTTTTAGGTTGAGACTGTTTAAAATGTTGAGGGTGGTGCACAGGGACTGGAGCTCTGACCAGGCACTCCAGTTCCATGGGTATTCATTGACGGATTCCACGAAAACGGTTCGAGCAAGGTCTTCACACCCTTTCTCTTTAAGCACAACTCCATACAAGTATAGACCAAACGCATCAATGGTGCCCTTCTTGCGCTCAGTGGAGAGCTCCCTTTCGAGACCGACCAATTCAGCGTTCACAGTCTCGCTCTTGCCTAAGGGACCTGCAAGCTCGATCATCTCTTCTTCTTTCCGCTTTTCCCCAGCCTTCAACAAAGCAGTAGGAGGGTGAAGTATTGGTCAAGAAATAATTATGAAAAATGAGGTTTAAAAGAAAAGGGAAGTATATTATAATCCAATGGGCTATAAAAGCCATAGTACAGGGGTCATTGCTAATCTGTGAAACAGTGGACCTCGTTGGTAAGGAATGACCACAATTGCAGGTCGAACGCTTTCCATTAGGGTCCATCATTTCATTAAATGGTGACATCACCTATTTGGATTATAGTGCACTTTTCCCTAAGAGAAATGATCAGACCATATAAATCACATGACATAGACATTTGTAAAGTGAAAAACAGGTCATATATAGCTAGAACCTGATCAAAAGAACCATATTGTAGTCATGCATAGCATGTGCAACATATCCATCATTAACATAAAGCAGGCTTAATTAATATTGTTTTCATTATCATTATCATCATATCGTCATCATTACACCCACAAACAGACATGAAGAGAAAGACAACTCCTCAGTCCTCGCGTATTATGCATGAGTATTTGCTAGTACATAACAAATTTTCTTACAAGATCGACAATAAATGTTTTAGTCCACTATCTGCCCCTAGAAATTGATGTACCATGAAAATGTTTTTTTGGAGGGAATGTGTAATCAAATTTTTATAGACGAAAACAAGAAAATAGTACTGTCAAAAATGTGGATGCTTTCTTCTCAACTAGAGTGCATATTATATTACGCGCCTGAACGTCCATCTCAAAGGAGTTTAACTACATCAAATGTTACTGCTCAAACCACAGCGTCAGTGAGTGAAAGGGACCCTAAGATGCAGGCAGCATATTTCGTTTTGGGTGGAACCCCAAACTGCCAACTTTTTTATTTTTTTGAACGTTAACTGTTAGTAGTGTGTTAGCAATTTTTGAAACTGTTGGTAGTTTTTTGAAAGGGTTTAGTATTGGTAGGAATGGAAACCGAGACTGGTAGCTGTGTCATAGGTGGTGCTACCACCTTGACCTCAACCCCATTCCTTTCTGGTTTTTGTCTATAAGAATTTCATGATACATTCCCTACAAAAATACAATTTCTAGGGGCATATAGTGGAGTAAAGCATTTATCGTCAAAAAATTTTATTTTTTTTTAACTTTCCATCTCTGGAAGGTGTTCTAATTAATTTCCTATTACACTAACACAGCATACAGATTTTACCAAATTGGAACCCCCAATGCAATATATACGTTCAAAACTCTGCAACATCAACATATTCTACAGAATTACAGATTATCAAATTGGAGGCTTCAGTGCTGGTTCCCCTTTGATAATCATTTTCATTGCTACTCCCAGCCAAAAATATACAACTCAAGAGGGAGCTGGACATGGTCCAATAGAACAGTTAGGAACCACTCCCTAGCTCCATAATAAACACTATGAGACTATTTAACAAGTATTACTAGACACGTGTACTTCAACAGTTCAACATATACTTTTAACTCCCCTCTAGACAGGAATATGTAAAGCTTGCTAACAATCCAAGCAAACACACCCTGCAATTTAACTCTTCTTCATATAAATCCCTTTCAAGCCGCATATACCATACTACATATCCATCCATCCTCTCAAAAGATTAAGCCAATTTAAACCCATTGTTCTTACACTAAAATGGAAATGAGGGAATCTAACAAGTAATGGACACCTCTTGAAAAAAAAAAACGGAGCTCTGTTTCTCCATCTAGACCCTGTTCACAATTCCTTTCGAGCGTACCCAACCATGTTATTGCCCTCTAGCCACATGACCAACAAATGGACTTGCTGGTATCTCAAACATAATCACATGTCCCTTAGTCCCTCTACAACTTTTATCGGCAATATAGTCCCCACAATAGAACTTCAAGAACCTCCTTATATCTATCATGGCACCAACCTAAGAGATCCCATTTAAACTTTGTCCAAACCACTTGATAAGTTGGAACTGGAACAGCCCCATTGTCTTTCTACAAGAAGTTCATTGTGACCTTTGTAGCTTTCCCATTAGAAAAGTGCATACAATACCCTGGTGTGGAAGCCAATGTAGGCTTCCAATGCATAAGAAATTTCCTAGAAAAAGATGTCCATTGCACTTCCAAAGCAGCCATTCAACTCTCTACATGGTACAGAAGAAGTTCCAAGTGGAACTTGCTGGGCTTCCCGACACAAAAGTAGAAGCTCAATTGAAACATATAGATTCATTATCCAATCCTGACTCCTGAGACATTTAGCTCCTAAGCAATGAGCCCACTCTGCAGCTAAGTGAGTCCATAGAACCCCTTACGACTAAAAAGTAGGATTAGTTACTACAAGAAAGACATAAAACCTTTGAACTAAAATATACAACAAAACGCCAAGCGTATCCCTGATACCCACTTTGTTTACTGTACTACTTTTGATGTTTAAGAATACACTACCACTACGGCTAGAAAAAGAAAAAAGAAAAATAACACATACACAATTAATGCATAGAAGAAAACCTTGGGTCAAAGAAACTATCCCTCAACTCAGTATAGAAAAATAACATCTTAAAAGGAAACCCCATAATAAACAACACAACCGGCAGAGGTCTTGTAGATTGCCATTAGCAGCTAAGGCAACACACAAAGGAAACTCCAAAAAACCAAGATAGCTTTCCTCATGTTAGGGTATGGATGGAAGACAAGAGTCATGAAGCTCAGAAGAGAATAATGTCAACAAGGAAAGAACGAAGTGGGTTTCTTAGTGATAATGGAATAAAATATTTTGATCTGCTGCATGCATGCATGCCACAAGTGAACTGGAATACGAAAGAATGATCTTTCTTGTGGATATCTGGCAATGTGATATTAATGGATGGAGTACCTGGACTCAGGTTGCATTGCGTCCATGTACATGCAGAAAGTTGTCTAAAAGTAGAATATCATGTTACAATCAATTTGTTTCATTTCAAGCACTTGTATGTACTACAAGTTGTCAAGATAGATGATCTATAGAGAGAGAGAGAGAGAGAGGATCAAAATATTTCCTAGCAATGCTATATGATGCACTTAAAGCAATGAGCGACAATGCAACTTCAAGGGTAGCCCTTCTTTTTTAATAGTTTAATAGTTGCCCATTTTCAATTGTGACCCATTCAATTCTAACCCATTCTCACCAATAACTACTATTCAATTTTTTTTAGGATAATCATCATCATCGTCAAAGTCTTTTCCCAACTAATTGGATCGGCTACACAAGTCCTAGTCCGACATTCTGCTCTATTAAAGATCGTACCCTCATTGAGACCATAAGTCTTCATATCTTTTCTCAGAACTTCCAACCATATCCTTTTGGGCCTACCCCTTGCCCTTTTTTGACCTTCCACTTAAACTAACTCACACCTCCTAACAAGTGTTGTATTAGGTCTACGCCACACATGGCCAACCCACCTAAGTTTACTCTCGCTCATTTTATCGCTTATTGGTGCCACACCTAAATTTTCTCAAATATATTCATTTCGAATTATATCCCTTCTTATCTTGCCACTCATCCATCTCAATATCTCCATCTTTGCTACATTCATTCTATGGGTATCTTGTTTTTTTCCTGCCCAACATTCCCACCCCATTGTTTAAAGCTAGCTGGTCTTACATCTGTCCTATGGAACTTGCCCTTCAACTTAATTGGAATGTGCTTTTTCTGGGATAATATCCTTCCAAATTTCCAGATATAATTGCATCGACCCATTAAAACTTTAACCAAATCAACGACAGCCAGATCAATTGTCAAATTCAAAAAGAAAACATAGAATTAAAAGGGAGAGAGAGAGAGAGAGAGAGAGAGATGGATCAGTACCAAATAGAGAGCATAGCCTCGCAAAAAGATGGCCTTCTTCCCTTTATGACCTCTAAGGACATGAGCCGCTCTTCGATACTCCCTCGAATCAAAATATGATTTTGCCAACAAAAAAAAATCATTTTCTATATCATCCTCCTCTAATATTGGGGTACCCACATATGAGACCCCAGCTGGTGGGGTAGCCGAAACCTCATTCCTTCGGAGCCTCATTTTTATACTCGAACTCTCTCTACAGAATCGATGTTGTGAAGGAGTGCTTTTTGTTATGTCATGTTCAATTCCTACTAATTGTTCGGCTGCCCTGCACATGTTCAAACCCCGACATAAGTTTGTCAAAAACAAATGAAACTAACCCCTAATAGTGGATAGAGAAAAAAGATAAAGGATTGTATATCAAACACATAAAGAGTAGTAAACTTCAACTTTCACTAAACTACACATAAAGTAGAAATAATGAACAAAACACACCAATGGTTTGAGTTCTTGAGTAGTTGGATTTGGGTTCGGGACTCTCTCTCTCTCTCTCTCTCTCTCTCTCTCTCTCTCTCTCTCTCCTACCTACTACTACGTACTAATAAAGTACGTAACTAACGTAACGTTAACGTAAACGTAACGTA
>NW_006497475.1:799836-813325 GCF_000471905.2 Amborella trichopoda
TTACTATTACGTATACGTAATACTACGTAACGTAGTACTAGTTACTAGTTAGTATTAGTTATATATATACTAATAAAGTAAAGTAAGTAGTAGTATAGTATAATCATTGTGATTTTGAATATTCAATTTTTTTTGTTAAAATATTCTATTACCTCTTACATGTATGTCTTGCACATTCGTGATAAGAAAAAAACTTTTATGCGCCCGAAGGAGCACAATGCTCTTTAAAATGTATTAGGGAAAATCTAGTTTTTTTTGTCAATATGGAAAAATAAAATAATATTTTATTGTTTAATTATAAATAAAAATAGTTTATTTGAATACTGTTTTATATAATATGGCCTTGTGATTCAACAATATTTTTTAAGGTTAGGAGCATTCGATGTGGCTTGTATTTTGGGAAATTTGGATTCCTCAGCATTTAATGTTGGCGTGATATATTTTGGGATAACTATTTTTAGATATTTGGAGCATTTAATGTTGGCATGATATATTTTGGGATAACTATTTTTAGATATTTGGAGAGGTAATCATTCTCTTTTTGAATATTTAATTTTTTCATTATAATATTCTATTACCGTATTTGATAAGTTGCATTCTTATCGATTAAAAAATCCTTATATCTCTTTTGCATTTAATGATGATATATCATGTACTTTATTTTGTTATTAAAATATTATATACTTTATTTTCATTATTAAAATTATGGATGCCTCTCACATGTTGTGGGTTAGAGTATGTGTGAACACAACACAAGAACTTTGTGTTACCAATGGAGTAAATCGTTGCCTAGTGCCAACAAGGAAAATCCTGATTTAATATTTTATTATATAATATATAAATTGCTCATTCGAGATTAAGACAAAAAATAAAATTACATAAATCATTTGGTTGATTTAGCATTTACATAATATGACAGTGCGTGTTCATAAAAATGTCTTTAAAAATTCATATATTGATTTTGCATTTGATGCATATATCGATTAAAAAATCCATACAACGATTTTGCTAGAGTAAAGATAAAATATCATGTACTTTATTTTATTATTAAAATATTATATATTTTATTTCTTATTTTTTAAATGTGCATTAAATGCACGTGTGATTATGAATATTCTAATTAGCAAGGTAATGGATGCCTCTCACGTGTGTTAGAGTATGTGTGAACAACGCAAAAAGTTAATGTTACCGATGGAGTAAATTGCTTTTTAGTGCCATCAAGGAAAATCCTGATTTAATCTTATGAAATATAAAAATAGATTTATTGCTTGTTAGATACTAAGAAGAAAAAATAAAATTACAGAAATCATTTGGTTGATTTAGCATTTACGTAATATGACAGTGCGGCTTCACAAAAATATATGTTTTTAAAAATTTAATGGTTGTATGTTTGAGACGCGAGACCCCACCTTGATGATTCAAAAAAGCCACAAAATAAAGTGTTCCTCATGTGAGTGTTTGTGGGTACTAGTGTTCACAAAATCGAACCGGAACGGTTAATCGGACATGGGGCCAGAAGCGGTTTAACCAGTAAACCGGCCGAATCAGCCGTTCTAACTAGACAAGTCTTGGGCGGTCAAAAAATTGTTGAAAAAAATAAAAAAGATACAAAAAATTATATTAAAACATGAAAAGCATATAAAGAATGATTAAAACAAAACACATTCAAATGAAGTTGAAAATTAATGAAAAAAATTGATTTCAAAGAATTGATTTGTGTTTAGAGGTATTTTTTCGAAAAAGATGGGAAAATATAAAAGTGAGTATTAATGACCAAAACAATATTTAATCTTTACCATAATGTAAAGAATATTTAAAAAATGTATTTCAAACCAAATGCCTTATTTTTGGGATTTTATATATATATTTTTGACTTTTTTATTTTTTAAATACCGGTCGATCACCAAAACTGCACAAGACAGGAACCGGCCATATCTCACCGGGCGGTTACTGGTTTGATCGCCCGATTTTTCTAACATTGGTGGGTACACCTTAAGTAGTTTGGTGTTTATGTTTGCATGTTTGATATTTCGAGCGTACCAACGAATAACAAGCCAGCTAGCAAGGAATGCAAGATTCATTTAATTCGTAATTACAAGCATGCAATATGTATGAAGGTGCACGAAGATCCAAAAAAATGATTGCGGCTTGTGTTAAAGTACAAGTCATGTTGACAATGTTAGTACGGTCTATGTTTTGGCCACCAAGGGTGATGAGGTGCGTCCAATTCTCTTGTGCTCGGTATAGCTCGGATGATGTATATATGAGTTATTACATTCAAATGTTATTTTGTGGATATTTACAAAATATATTAGTTTTTCATCTAAATATTAGTTAAAAAATTGTGGTTAATCTTTTAAAATTTCTCCATTTTATACATTTATTGTATGGGCGTTTCCAAACTAGGGAACCCATGGGAAACAACGATCCACCCCTTTTGCTCCTGCACCCACTCTTGTCTCCAAAAACTATAGGTGGACAATGCTGAATCCAACATATAGTACACCTAAAAAATATGATGTTACTTTTTTCCTTTTGGGGGTGGGGGTGTCAATGGGCTTATTGTTGGCTTAGAACCTGATTTAGTTCATGTTTTTTTCATTCTTTTTTCACTTTGGTTGGGAAGGAGGATGACACTAGTGATGAAAAGGTTGGGGGCCATTCATCAGCCAACACAATCCGGCTTTTGATTGAAGGTTCCCAAGCTGGTTGCCTGATTGGGTATTCTGGTCAGAACATTAAAGAAATTAGAAGCTCCTCAGGGGCCAACATTCAGATCATGGAGCAGAAACACTTGCCAATCTGTGCATCTACCTGTCAATCTGATCGGTTAGTTCAGGTACGCTTCCTTTTCATAACATGTAATTTTCCTTCCTCTTTGGGTTCTGGAAATTTAGATGCAGCAGTTAAGTGACAGAAAAAATTCAATGATAAGAAAAATCGTGTTCTTTTTTATGTGAAAGGTGTACTCTTAATTAATTGATTGTTATACTTGTAGTCCATTGGGGCTGTTGCCATCCAATGAAATAATGCACGGTGATGGGGAGACAGTGGGACCTGCCACAACAAGAAATGACCCCATTAGTAGGTCCCGTTCTCTCAATCTTGGTCCATTTAATTGGACCATGATAACCCTAATGGACTGTGGTTTTCCATAGTTCTTTTATTATGGTATGCTTCACTTTTCTAAGTCCTGATTTTGGCTCATGAATAGGGCGATGTTTTCTTTTGCTCATTTATTTGTCTTGTTTTTTGAATCCAATGTATCTACTGAGGTAACATAATTTCTTTTGCAAATTTAATTTTCAAAACTGAGGGATTTTTTTTTTTAACTTCGATTTTTCACGATGGAGGGAGGGAGGGAGTGCGTGAACGACTTATCACTTTTAAGGAGTGTGTTCGTAAAATACTCACAAACGTTGGGAAGTGACATGATTGCCTTCCACTCTCTAGTGCAAATGACTTTTGAACATGATCATTTCCTGCAATTTATCAGTGATAGACTAGAAAACCCATGTTATTATACTGATTTGCACCACTAATGGTGTATTAAATCGGTCACAACCTGATTACAACACCCATGTCTTCTATTCTAAAGGTAATTTGACTAACTTTAAATTTTTTTCCCTTTACAAATTACACAAAGTATGCCCCTTTCCAAAAATCATTTGCATTAGTGGGAAGGAGTTCTTTAGGTTGTAAAGTTTGCGAGGAAACTTTCTAACACATTATGAGTTTTGCATTTTCTTGTGAAATCTTGTATTTAGGTTTGATCTGCCATGACTCTTGTCTATTCTTCTATTCTGAACAACTTACCATATCCCTTAGCCTTATTTTACCCCCAGATATCCGGTGAAGTCCGAGAAGTGCTAAAAGCTCTGGAGAAAATCAGCTACAAGCTCAGGTTTGCCATTTTAACACACCCACTGTAGGCTCTTTGAATCTTTGTATCAACCTGACGTAAATTGAAGTTTTCCTTTTTAGTCAAAGATAATGCAATCCATAGACCAAGGAAAAACCATATCTATTGGGTCCGCACGAGAGAGAGAGAGAGAGAGGCTCATCATATTAGAACATTATGAGTTCAGTGGTGGGCGCCACTTTATGGCCATGACCATCATCCATTACTTCAGTGGATGATGAATAATAGACTATGGGTATCCCATTGTCTATAGGCTTATTATGTTTCTTCTTATTCTCCCTTTCCTCTACATCACTATACCTTTATCGTGTATCTTTTCAAAATTTGTTCTGAATGTTTGTGCAGGGAAACTCCACCCAAACGAGTAATCTCGCTAAAGCCGGCGTACAATTATGGCTCAGTTCCTCCAAGAACGTCGTCACATATGTCTTCATATTCAGGTTATGTGCCATTCCATATAACAGCCATTTCGTGTTTGACTTATTATTGTTTATTTGTGGATGATTCAATATATTCTAATAAAATTATTTTGACTTTTTGTTTTCTTTAATTATACCCAGATCATGGTTATTCGGCCCATCGTAGCTCCAATCATAGGTCATCCACCTATGCAAATGATGTGGTGACTACTGAAATCTCAGTTTCAGAGTCAGCAGTTGGTGGTTTGATAGGGAAGGGCGGCTCAAATATCTCTAAAATTAGGCACCAATCAGGGGCTTTGGTTAAGGTATATGCTTGCTTCTTTTTTTTCAACAAAAAATATTTAATAGTTTTTTTATTTTTTTCTTTATTTTGAAGAGGTAAATATGTTCCTTCTGTGGCCTTCCAAAAAATTAAATTTGGTGAATTCTCACCCCGTACACCACCAATCCCCACCCCCCCAAAAAAAAAAAACCATTGAAACAAAGGAGAGAAATTCATGCAGTAAAATTAGTCTCTCTTTGCTGGCCCATTCTGCCTCTGCCTTTGCAATTTGTATTCTAGATATCATCTGGTTCTTTCTTTTGATACCTTTCCCGGTGTCTGTGACTCTTCTTTTTTACTTTTGATACTTTTCCCTTGAGTGTTTTAACTCCTCTGCCTCCCCCACGAAAAAAAAAGAAAAAAAACATACCCAACATTCTATGCCATTAGCGTCAGTATACCCCACTTTCACCCTAATTTTAGGCCACACAAATGAACAGGTCTGCATCTTGATTATATGAACAACTTTGTCCACCTCTCCCTGCCCACCCTACAGAAGCCACTTCCCCATCTGTTTCTCTTTTTCATCTCACTTTCTTGAATGCCTATTGTGTTCCCCCAAGCCCCACTGCCACCCCCAATTATGCGTGTGCGTAAGCACGTGCCTGTGCCTCATCTAGAAGGCCCTTTCTTAGACCAGGATGGAAGGAAATGGTTTCTTTTGGAGGTCTCAGGCAATAAATTGTACTTAAACAAATCCATTGTGTTCAGTGTCAAGCCTGCCATAATGCAGTAACAAAGCTAAAAATTGTCTGACCAAGTTTGGCTGCTCTTTGGCTGCGTTTGCTTTTAAGGCTTAAAATTTTATATTTTGTGAATATCAGTCACACTCTCTCTCTCTCTCTCACCCACGCGCGCTGACAGACCACACACAAAAAAAAACTTGCACAAGCTGATTATATTTTTCTTGTTTATGTGAGTATAGGTCTCATCGGGGAGAGGTGAGAGAGGGCAAAGACAAATTCATATTAGTGGTGGTCCTCCGCAGGTGAACCTTATATGTTTAGTGTAAAGGGATGAACTTGGTGGTTTTTCTTCTTTTTTTTATGCATTAACATGAAAAGTGTTTGATTGTTTTTTAAGGGGGAATATTTTTAGGAAAAGAATACAAAGAGACCATTTATTTTTAGTACAAGTAGGTCACAATTATTCGTGTCCATTAGATTTCAAATTGGATGGTTGTAAATGTGTCATTGACTGGATTCAAAAGTTCAAAAAAAAGAAGGTTGAACTTTGTAACACATTTCAAGCCATCCAATTTGACATGTAATGGTTAAGAGTGATTGTAACCTCTTTGTAATAGTAATAAATGGTCTTGTAATATACAATCCCATGTCTTTTTCACCCCAAAAAATCCTACTTATCCTATGGTGACCCCCACCTTTTATCCCAGTTGTCAGCAACATTAAAAAGTTTATAAATGTCATTTTACGCCCACCAATGTCCTTGCCGTCATTTTTTATTTTAATCCTCATTAAGTGCCCCAAATTAATTCTCAAATAACGCACATATCCGTTCTTTCTCTTCCATCTGGATTTCTTATTTTTCAAAATACATAAACCTAACCCTTTGCACCTCTTAGCTCTCGTACTAACTCTAATGGTAATGGAGTATTTTAGTGCTGATTCATGTGCTTTGGTGGTAGCATAGAGTATGTTGGTAGTGATTCATGTGCTTTTTTTGGATGGTTTAGGTTGTCACACAGTTTGAGAAACTTTGTTTTGAACTTTGAATCTAATCATGATTCACTCAACCAAATGATTTGAAATCTAACGGACGAAAATAAATAGTTTCTTTACATATATATTTTTATTATTATTAGTCTAATTATCATTACTATTATTATTATTTTGGGGCTTTAATATTTTCTTTAATGTTGGTGGTGGAAACAGGTTGCCTTGGCAAAGAGGTTGATTGAGAGATACGTAGACTCCCAATTGCATGAACACGATTACTAGGACTTTATTTATTTATTGTTGTTTCTCTAATTCTTAGAAATACAATGAAACATATATAAGAGAGAAGAGCTGCTGTGTAACGCCTTTGATGATCCTTTAACCTCATGTATCTCTTTGAGTCTTCACTTTTGTTGATCCTGTATTTTATTTCTAGGTTTAGTTGATATATATACCTATATATTATATGGAAAAATATCATGTCTGCTCATGAATTGATGGAATAGTATAAGCTCAACAATTTAAATTGAATTTAGGCTGATTTGACAGTCACAACTGTATGTTGTATTTAAGTTTGAATTTATTTTTATAAAAATGTAAATGATATGGAATTTAAGACATCTACTATTCTCATCAATGTACACCTAATAAAAATACTAAAAAAATAATTCATAAAAACTAAATTTGATCAAAATACTTTTTAAAATTTTAATGGTATTATGATCTATTTAGTTTTTGTGAATTATTGCTTTGATTATTTTATTAGATTTTTTATTTTTTTAAGAATAGATGTTCTGAATATCAAGTGATTTGAATTTGTAAAAAAAATTAAAATTAAAATATGAAATACAATCGTGACCAGTAGATCGGTTTAGATTCAATCTAGGCCATTGAGTATTTACAGTAGTGCATAATCGTTATGGTCCCCTTGGCCTGCGTACTTCTTGAGGAGACATAGAAATGACAAAAGAAAATAAAAAAAAAATAGGGAGGCATAGCAGGATAACAACTCCTTGGGCAAAGTAAGTTTGGTGGATTTTTTCATCCGAAATTTGGAGATTCTAAGTAATTTCCAACGCTTATTTCAATAAAAAAAGGTTTGGGTTTCAAGTTGGTGACACCTAGATCGTGCCCCTAAAAACTGGATTGTTCTTGTTCAATTTTACTTGTAAAAAACAAATAAGGGAGAAATTTATTCCTTTGCTGACATATTGAATGGCGTGGAGTATGTGCATGGCACTGGTCATTCGAGTTTATATTTTTGTAATTGTTTTGATGGTTTAACGTAAGGACGGTTCATATGAGTCCACGGACTCACATGTAGGGCCCGTAATAATTTATTTTTGAAATAGAATTTGATTTTGAGGAAGAGAAATGATCCTATAGGACCCTCTCCTACCTGTGCGTAGGACTCTCAAAATATCACCATGTATCGATCTCTAGAAAAGTCAAGTTCCACATTCATGTGATAATTTTTTAGAGATATGTGTTAACTTTAATAGTGATCTTATAGGGTCCTACACATATGGGTGAAAAGGGTCTTATATGATCATTATTTTATTTTTTAGAAAAAATATTTAAACTATTGATTTTACTTTATCTTTAGAGGATCATTATTTATGGGAATCAGTTTTGGTAGACGGTGTAGATCTCCAAACTCGTTTAATAAAAGGTGCAAGCTTGGACGTACCAAACAATTTTCCTTAACATAATTGTATAATGTTTGTATAAAGCAGTGAAGTATTCGGAATTTTCGAAAAAGAAAGATGCATGTCAAGTATAGATAGAGATTGTGCAACAAGAGAGAGATGGGTGTAGCATACAACATCCGGATGACGTTTTGATCCAATTAAAATGAATTTAAAGGCAATTATATATATTTTTGAGATTGTCTATAAAGGGATCATTTATCTTTTGTACAAGTAGTCATATCTATTTTTACTAATTAGATATCAAATTGCATGGTTTGGAGTGAATCAGGAAGTTTGGGAATAATTTTATTAAAACTTTGTCTAATCAATGATACTATTACAACCACGCATTTTAAAATCTAACGGACAATAATGATTGTGATGCCCTTATACAAAAAGTAAATGATTTCAGACAATTCTTGTAACTTTTTAGATAGTTTAATGGTGTGAGGCCTCTTGCCCATAGTAATAATAGAACTCAACATATTATATTTCAAGATATTATGTTGTAGAAACCACCACCCTGACGACCTAGCTTTGAGCCCATTTCTAAAAGTAGTCAAACTTATTTTATCGTTTTCTATACAAAGAGCATAGTTATTATAAGCATAGTTATTATGATGGAAATGTTTGCTAGACTAGCGACGGTTGTAGTCCAATCAAAATTAATTTGACTATAGTCTAATAGATTAGATTATATTTAAATATTATATAAAATCAAGAATAATAATTTCATAATATAGAATCTATTAAAAATTTAAAAACTACTTCTCAATTTCATTTAACCAGTTTAACTGAAAATCATACGATCCAAGCAGCTAAAATTAGTCAAGTAATCATTTTTAACTAATTTTCGATCAAATTAAACAATCTAATCACCTAAAATTAATCAAACAATCATTTACTAATTTTAACTAATTTTCGATCAAATTAAACAATCTAATCACCTAAAATTAGTCAAACAATCATTTACTAATTTTCAATCAAAATCAAAAAAAAAATTTAACTTGATTAGGCAAAGCACTTGTTAGTAATCTAACTAGTGAGACTGCGCCCTCTACTTTGGTCTTCATAACTATGACATTATAATATTGGGAATCGGTGGCAATGTCTTTTTTTTTTTTTTTTTTGAGACTTTTTCTAGAGAGAGATAGGGGGAGGATATTATGATATTCTGAATAAAGAAAAAAACAATTTTTTCTCTTTTTCTAGAGAGAGAGAGGAACATGGGCCAAGGGCAAAGCGAGTCGCGAGTCGTGGCTCATGTCGCTCGCTTTACGAAGAGTGGGGACTCCATTTCTCTCTCTAAACCCTTTTTTCGCTTGTTTCTCTCTCTAGAGCCATGGTGGTCACCCGGACAATTCCTCATTATTCTCCTACTAAAACCGATGCTTGATTCCACTTTCTCTCTCTAAAGCCTTTTTTTCGCTGTGTTTCTCTCTCTAACCCATGGTGGCCATCCGGACAATTCTGCGTTTTCTCTCACTAAACTGGATGCTTAATTCCTTAACAAGTGCATTTTCTCTCACTAAGAGACAGACCCACCACATGGGTACTTGAGAGAAGGGAATAGAATTTCCATTAGAAGAGGGGAGAAGCATCACGAAGAGATGAATCCAGTTTCAGGTCATGGCGAAGGGGAAGCTCTAAGCTGCAATTTGTTCTTTGATCGAGTTGGGGAGGTCTCTGCCACCCTAAATTCAGATGGGTTTTCATGGAAATTACCAGAATCCAATAATGAACTAGTAAGTTCTTGTATTCAATTTGGGTTCTTCCCTTGATTATCAAAAGTAATGGATGAACCAGTGATTTCTTCTGATAAATCTTGAATTATCAGAAGCTATTTATGAACCAGTAAGTACTTTTAATAATTATAGCAAAAATGGTTGATTTTTTGGTATTTTGTTAGAACCTCTTATTGCATCTCTAGTTTCCTATTTTTATCTTATTTGATTCTCTAGTTTAATACTTTATTTACCTCACTTTCTTATAATATATGCTATTATAATTGTTCTTATTTATGTATATGTTTAATTTGATCATTTTTGGAGGGAGTATAAGGCTCTATTTCATATCCAAGATGGTCATTTTTTTAATTTTCATGAACATTCAGTTTTTCTTGTCCATTCAGTTTTTGGGGCATCGCATTTGTCGTTGATTGATCCATAAACAGTTATATTATTTCTCATCAACTTTCTTATTTACAGACAAAACTCAGAAAGATTTAGACTAGTGTTTTCTGAGTATATACATTATGAAGCATGGAGTTCACTTGATTTTTGCGAAAAGAAGAGTTTACTTGATCTTAAGTATTCAAACTGCTGAAATATGAGGGACGTTTCAGCAATGAAGCATAGGAAATGCTTGATTTTAAGTAATTCAAACTTCTTGGAGAAAATTGTCTTGAGTAGATACACCATCTTGAGATGAATCTTGAGAATTACTTGTGTCTCATTAGATGCTATAGGAATGATAACTAGAAGCTTGAGAATTACTTGAGGACTTAAACCTAATGATGAAAGTTATTCTGAGTCAATAAACCATCTTGATAAGAGTTTCCAATATCCTTGAGAAACATTCATTACTTGATTTTAAGTAATTAAACCTCATTGAGAAAGTTATTTTGAAGAAATAAACCATGTTGTGATTTTTTGGGACAAATTGAGAAAAATTTGAGCTCTAATGTATTTAGTATCAGTTTAGTCGCTCCATTTGTTTCAATGATACCATTCTATGTGGTTCCCTTGAGAATCACCTTAATCTTTTGTTGGTTTTCTGTGAATTGCTAGGAAGTATGTCTATCTTCTTGTTTGCAGGTGAAGCTATCTTCCAAATTCCAAAAAGAGATCACATTTCCAGAGATATATGCTGCAGAGCTCATGAACTGGGGTTTGATTCACAATTCAATGCTTCCATCTGCTGGAGGCTTCCTTTTGGGGAGCAATTCAGAGGTACTAATTCTTTCTTCAAATCTATGCCTCTTGATTGGAAATTATTTTCGTTATTATTATTATTTTTACTTCATTAGAAACTCTTTGTATTTGGTAGTCTTTCTTACTATGTCATTTGCCTTTCCCTTCCAGATGTTTCGTTTTGTGGTGCATTGGTATAAAAAATCCAAGACAAAGCCTTCTCTTTGGGTTCAAATGGCCTATACTTTTGGTCACAAGGATTTAGGGACTTGTGAGACTTGGGTAAACCGAATTCATTGTTATCTAAACTCAGATATTCAGAGGCCTAAAGGCCTTCTGGTATGCACCCTGTACATTTGTTCTAATCTATGTAGGCTAAGATCTGAATTCTTTATTAAAACCACCATTTAGATTTAAAATTTTGTCCCTGCAATTCTTTTTTTCTTTCTTGAAGTCGTCGTTATTTGGTCAGGTTTTTGTCCATCCAACAAGTGGAAAACGTAATGGTTGCAGGACTTGGGAATCTGTTGCTTCTATTTTTGGCCGTGCTAGAGTGAGAACTAGGGTGAGTTTATATACGTTTTAATTTGTGTTCTTTTTTGTGTGTGTGCACATGCACGTGCTTGGGTGTGTGTGTATGAGAGAGAGAGAGAGAGGTTTGCTTGACATATATTGTGAACTTACCATATACTTATTGCAGCTGATAGTGACACAAAGGGCAGGACATGCTTTTGATGTGATGAAGTCCATCTCAGATAGGGAGCTTATTTCCTATGATGGTGTTGTTGCTGTAGTAAGTCATTTGAATATTCTTCCTCCATAAGTGTATTTCTTATGAAGATTTGTTTGCTTGATAACGTTGTTCTCAAATCTTATTTTCATCCAGCTTTTATTCACAATCATTATGTGTAACACAAAAATGGTCTCCATTAGCATCAGAATGAGCACTTAACTTAGATCTGCAGTTCACCTTTTAAACTCTTCTAAAGGCGTGGCAAAAGAAAACTGTTCTCTTGTTTGCTTTTGAGCACAAAACACAATATGCTAGATATTGGGTTCTTAATTTCCTTCCTGCAATATAAATGCACTCTTTCAGGGAGGGGATGGCTTCTTCAATGAAATTTTGAATGGGCTTCTCTCTTCAAGGCACAAGGCTCCTTACCCACCTTCACCTGCAGAAGTTCTTCATTCTCTCGACAATGGTAGCAACCGATGTCCTGTAAAGAGGGAATTTTTCATCAATGGGCATACTGGTGACTATGCCTATGTATCCGAGGACCATACACCTGACCATGCTCTACTTCATCACAATGAGGACTCTGATCCTCTTCTTCATTCCTCAGATGCCATTAGACCAAACTCGGTAGATTTTGGTATGTGACTAAAAGTTAATTGACCACGGTCCTTTTCTTGAAGGGAAGCTATAATCCAATGGCACATGGTACAGAGTACTTGAATGCTACATCTACTGTCCATTGCATATCAATAGTTGGATATTATCTAAGATTATTCCCACAGGAACAGACTGTGGGTGTAGCCTTGGAGTTCCGTAATATTGTAGTCCATTGGAATGTGTAATACTGTCCTTTTGGTTGTTAGATCCCTGAAATTAATCGGTGCGGAATTTATATTTCACATATTGATATTTGAAATAGTAGGGACTGAGTCTGAACCATGCAACAGAGGTTAGTTTTGCTCTCTTGATGATATCTTCGTAGAAAGCATGGAATATTTCTCATTTCCAGAAAATCCATGCAAATTCTTTTATTCTTTTCTAACTTTTTATATTACGAATCCAAACTCATGCAAAAGAGTTGGACCTGTTTTCTATTCTTATATGCATCTCATTTGCAGATCGGGATAATATGTTTTCTTTCCCGAACCCATGGTTTAGATTCGGAATTATTCCTTCTGGTTCTACTGATGCCATTGTGATCAGGTATTAGCTTATTCATCTCTAATGTTTCTTTTTTTTGAAAGCTATAATTAATTGTAATAAGGAATGTGTATTCTGGAATGTGTCTGTCTAAAAAGTATTTCTGGAATGTCTAAGAAGTATTTCCTTGGTGCCAATTGAGCTGCATCAAAGTAGAAATCTATGAAGTGCCAGTTATTGGCCAAGCACTACATATCAATTATGAATGATAAAGGATTAGAGTCACTCTTAGCTTTGAAGGACCCACGACTTTAAAATGTTACAGTTTAACTGATGAGAAGGCCACACGACTAGAGGCCATATATTCTACTATTATTCATCATTTTGTGATTAATGTTGCTCGTTTGAAACAGAATGGGTGCAGAAAATAAATATTTTCAACTAATAATAGTTATTTTTGTAATCTTAAAAAGAAAAAGTACTTTAACTATGATATGTTTTAGCTAATTGTATAAGTACACTTTGGGGTTCTCTCTCTCTCTCTCTCTCTCTCTCTCTCTCTCTCTCGTCGTACGTCGTACGTACGTACGTTACGTTACGTACGTTACGTTACGTTACGTTACGTTACGTTACGTTACGTTACGTTACGTTACGTTACGTTACGTTAC
>NW_006497475.1:834062-875716 GCF_000471905.2 Amborella trichopoda
ATCAATTAGAGGGTTTTTCAATGTCAAAGTAGCATGTTCTAATAGATTTTTGAGGTACATTTTAATTCTACAATGTCATTTTTTTTTGTACTCACTCTCATTAGCCATTTTAAGATACAAATTAAATTTTGGTATTTATCATCAATTTCCTAGTAAAACTCTCTCTCTCTCCATATACAATAGATTGGGTGCATGATTTGTTTTGGGAATGTCTATCTTTTTAGTTTAGAAAATAACATATACATAAGGTAAAAAAAATTTAGTTATCTTTTTAGTTTAAGAAATAACATATAGATAAGGTAAAAATATGTTAGTTTAGGAAATAATAAGCCGTAGTTATCTTTTACTCTAATGTGGAAGTTAGAAAGAAATAAAGTAGGAATGAGAAAAGTGAGAGAGAAAATAGGTGGGGAGGAAAAAACATGGAAGAGAGAGAGAGAGTTATTTTGGTGGGTTTTATTAATTGAGAGATTTTTTTAATTATGTGTTTTGAGGTATATTTAAATGAAGATGTCTTTCATTGTAAATAGATAGGAGAATGATTTCTAAACACATCAGAGATATCGTTTTGGGGTGTATTTCAGACTTGTTTTTTGGGTGGTTGAATAAGGTTGATATTGTGATAAGATCTTTTTGGGGTGGATTCCCAACTTGTTTTTGGGGTGAATTTCATAATATGAATCAACAGTGGCAGGGTGAATTTCGTGACATGAATCAACAGTGGCATCGATTGGATCAAATATTTTAGAGAATAAAAAAATACCTAGTAAAGAGTATTAGCATAGTAGAAGAAAGTCTACTAGATTTCTTTAATAGATTACAATCGAAACAAGAGGAAGAAAAATATGAAGAAGTAGGTCTTTTGCAAAAAAATTTGAATATCAATTACGAAGAAAAAGAAGAAATTTTGAAAATCAAATATGAAAAAGAAGATATGTGTGATGAAATATTCGAAATCCAACCAAGTAAATTTGAAGGAAAAATCAAGATTGAGCTCGAAAGCATTATGTTTTACTTCGAGATAAGCATGAAGCATTTGATGAATTGGCTTACTGAAGAAATTGAATGAAAAGTGCCGAGGCGCATAGTGGGACTACATCATCAATTAGTAGATGGTGATTTGCTTCAAGGTCGAGGTCGAGCTTCTCCCAACCCCAAGAGAATGATGCAAATAAAAATGGGAATTTATTTATTTATTTAGGGATAGGAAGAGATAAGTTAAGAGAGCCTAGTTTTGTTTTGAAAATGCCTTTTTTTAGTTTAGGAAATAACATATAGATAAGGTAAAGATCTTGGTTTAGGAAATAATAAGTGGTAGTTATCTTTTATTCTAATGTGGAAGTTAGAAAGAGATAAAATACGGATGGTAGGTGAGAGCCAAAATAGGGGGATGAAGAGAGAGAAATTAGGGAGGGAAGAAAAAACATGGAAGAGAGTTATTTTGGTGGGTTTGATTTATTGTGAGTTTTTTTACAAAGTTATTTGTTTTGAAGTCTATTTAAAGGGAATATGTCTCTCATTGTAAACAAATAAGAGAAAGCTTAGAGAGAGTTATAAACACATTAGAGAATGATTGGAGAGAGTTATAAACATATCAGATAATGATAATAAAATGAGAGTTGAATAAATTTGATCTTGTGATAAGATATCTTTAAGGTGAATTCCTTTATAAACTTTGTTTTTAGGTAGATTCCCTTGCATACTTTTTGGGATGGATTTTCTTGGAGACATTGAGAGGGTTTATTCTCTCAACGTTTTTTTTAATTTTTTTTTATTGTTCTAATTTTATTTTCTCTCTGCATCAATATGACACCAAAAAAAAAAAAAGTGACGTAAACCTGGATCAAATGGAGGTATTTTGGTGTAACTTAAACGCCTTTTTTAACTTCAGGGTAGTAGCAAAAATAAACAATGTTGAAGTTCATAAAGTGATATAAAAAAATGTTGAGGGGAAAAATGCCAAAAAGTTAGAAATTGTTTCCCCTAATGTTATAACTTATATGCTTTCCACTATCCCACCATCTAATCTGAAATGATGGTTGAGATGGTCTCAATCACAATGTCATCCCTCTACACTATTTTGTTTTTAAATTTTTTATACAAATCATTTTGACACCGAAGTTTGGGCATCCATTCATCTATTAAACTCGTACTATAAACAATGTAAAACAATTATTTTTAATAAAACACAGTGACCAAAATGCCTTTAAAGTTTTAAAGGTATTTTAGTTATTTTATTTAATAAAACTATTTTTTAGTATTTTATTTAGTTGTGCTCATTGAGATGATGACCCATATCAAATTTCATAATTATATTATTTAAAAAAAAACTTAAAAATAGTACTACGAAGTGTCATATCTAAATCAATGATCAATAGCTCATTTGTTCAAAATTGAACGGCTAGATGGGGAAATATATATCTTTCTATACAATAGAAACCAATGATCTAAAAAATGTTGGGGGCGGCACGAAATCGCTCAGTATAACTTGAGAATTGATCACCCTTGCCGATTTTATCAATATATATAAGAAATTGTCCGGGTCTATAAAAGAAGCCACAGTTTGCGACCGTGAAAAGGCATTTTGACAATAAAAATGTAGTTTTGCTGCAGTAAAATGACGATCCAAACCGCGAATTCACTGATGCACACCGATTTGTTATGCCCCATCCGTTTTTCAGATCATCGACAGAAAGTCAAACTAATTTTGAGCTCTACATTTCAGATCCGTAAATAACCTAGGAAGTCTCTCTTTGTAAACTTGAACACGTTTTACTTGCGTCCAAGACTCTCTCTCTAAACCTTGGACATGAGGTTCGTGTACCAAGCTTGCTGTCATAGTTCATACTTCGTACAATGATTACTCATTTTAGAGATGCAGATCACCTCTAAATTTCCACTCTGCTAGACCCCACATTGACTACCCACCTCATTGACGTCAATAGAGAGCTTCAAGGAAAAAGAGCTAAATTTGGATAAGGACATGGGGGAATGTTCCTCTTCTCTTTCTGTGGTTCTCTCACTAAAAAAATGGAGAATTTTTGTGTTGGGTATTGCTGAACAGTTTTTTTTTATGAGAGGGGAGAGTATTTTTAGGGAGAGATTTTTTTTTGTGTGTGTTTTCCAATATGGTTGTGGTGTTAATTGTTGAAAGAAGTTTTTGTAGTTTGAAACAGGGTGGGTTGGAGAAGAAGTTGTAGCAGGAAAATACAGGTAAAAAGGTGTTTCTTTGATTTAATTTTCATGGGTTGCTTCATTTTGTGTATTTGAATTGTGGGTTCTGTTCTTGCTTTGTTTGCCATTTCTGGTGATTTTTTTTTTTTTGGGTTTCAACTTTCATGGGAAAAGTCTGGTATGAGTGCTCTCTCTTTGTGTGTGTGTTAAGACCTGTTGAGAAAAAAATTCTACTCCCTCTTTTTCTACACGAGAAGTCTCTTTCTCTGTTAAGACCTGTTGAGAGGTGAATTCTCTCTCTCTCTCTCTCTCTCTCTCTCTCTCTGGTAAGACCTATTGGGAAGTGAATTCTCTCCTCCCCCTGGGGCTCTTCCTATCCAGAGCAATCTTCTCATGATTGACTTAAATGAAATTTCTTTTATTTACCTCTTTTATTTTTAACTCCAGACTTCAGTGTTTCATGCATTTTTCATGAGGTGCACCTCCAAAACCCATTGTTTTCCTTTGTATATATAAAAAATAACAATAGTAGCACCTGGGTTTGGCCTTAGTTTGTTGAGGCAAATTAAAGATGGTGCTTTTTCTCGAGAAACGGTGAAACTGAATGTTTAAGAGGCATAGCTGATTACAAGCCCAAACACACACTCTCTCTCTCTCATTCTTTTGTTCCTCTGGTTTAGGACATAAAAGCGTTGAGGCCTTGATTCTTTAACCCTTTCAAGGGGGAGCTATGGAGATTCAAGAAGAGGAGGAAACCCACATACCTCAGCCTCTTTCTCCATTGACTGTAGCAATTGTAGTTAATGGAAACAGAGACAGCAAATATGCAGTGAAGTGGGCTTTGGAGAAGTTCATTCCAGAGGGAAGGATTTCATTCAAATTGTTACATGTCAGGCCAAGAATCACAAGGATCCCCACACCAAGTATGCATATATTGTTTCTAGTTTTATGTTGTCTTATGGTTTATGTTCATAATCCATTCTAATCAGTGTTAAAACCCAAGGACTTGGCTCAGGACACACTAGGACTCAAGCCCCAGACAGGCCGACAGACTTGGCCAAGTCCCAAAAAATTTAAAAATAAATAAATAAAATATTGGAAACAATTCAGAGCCTGCCCAGCAGGAGTGGCCCAGTTTGATTCGGAATCACCGAGTTCTCCAATGCTGGTTCTAATTGTAACCTTCTTGTTTGTGGGATTGTTGAGGTTATAGAATCACTTAACTAACTTTGGATAAATGTTTTTATATTTGGGTTACATAAAATTTTAATACCTTTTTTTGCTTAGAGAACTTGGGCTTTTTGCATATGATCAGAAAGCACAAGTTTTCTATTTGTTTAACTCAGAAACCCTGTTGAACTGACTCAATTTGGGCTCTAAAAATTATGCGTTGGTCCACTGTGATTTCATTATTAAATGATTGGATACTCCATGAAAGAGAGTAGATATCCAATTGAAGTTTCCTAGTTCAAAGCCCAAATGTTATTTGTGAGTTGTAAGCGAGTATACCATTGTTTGATACGCAATTCACTAAGAAAGAGTGAATGTTTGACAGAAACAAGCAATGAAATAAATCATTGATCAATATAGCAGACTAAATTATGTACAGATCTATAATTTTCCGCTTCGATTAAGGGGCAACAGTTACATAATCTATCACCATAATCACCAAACCAAGGAAGTTGACATCAAAGCACCAAGAACATCAATTGTTTCCAATATTTCAAGTGCCAACTATGCTAATTATCATACACCATGCATTCTTATATTTTCCTGATGATACAAGTGAAGATCTCTAGATTGTTTGGTGAACAGGATGATCTAGAGAATGTAGAGTGTTTGAGTCCTACTCAAAATCATTTTCTTTAAAGAGATTATAATTGAGGGGGATTCAGGCTCTTGGATTAGGAAATGTATACAATGTGACCATTTACTTTTAATATAAGGAGGTCACAATCATCAATGACTATTAGATTTGAAATTGGGTGGTTGAATATGTGTCATTGTTGGGGCACGAAGTCCAAAATAAAATTTCTGGAATGTTGTGACAAACTTTCATCTATTGGATTTCACATCCAATGGATAAAAATGATTCTGACCTCCTTGTACGAAAAATAAATGGTCTCTTAGTATACAATTCCCTTGGATTAATGGTTTTCGAGTTGTAAAAATATATTATCATCCCATGGACTATGGTCAATGGAACACCATTTTCTGATTCAGTCATCACTGTTCAATGAAATGGTGGACATTGATGGGAGGGAGAGTGGGACCCACCAAAAAAAGGAACGTGTTTGTGTCTCACTCCATCTGTCACCATCTATCATAATGGACAGTGATGACCCCGATGGACTATGGTTCTCCAAAATGCATCCGGTTAGTATATTTCTATTTCCACATTGACTGATAGAACTCATGGTAACGCAAGTAACCTTAACAAATTGTAGTCATGTGATTATATTGAAGAAAGTGTTGTTTTTAATTGTTTGTAGTGGGGAATTTTATTCCTATATCAAAAGTTCGAGAGGATGTGGCAGATGCTTATAGAAAAGAAATAGAATGGCGAGTTAGCACAATGCTTCTCCCCTTCAGGCAAATGTGTGCTCAAAGACAGGTAAGCTTTCTCAAGTTTAGAAGCTCTATCAAAGTCAAAAGGCATGCAATAATAATTCTTGAATCCCTTTTTTCGATAGATTTGAAATGCGGAATTTTTTAATGCAGGTGGAAGTAGAGCCTTTGGTGATCGAGGGAGATGATGTGGCTGAAGCAATCTCAGAAGAAGCAAATAAGTCTTCATTTAGCAAGCTAGTCGTGGGAGCATCATCTCGTAATGCAATTACGAGGTTTTCTTTTCTTGCTTTTTTCTTATAAAAATCTAAAAAAATGCGTGAGGCATCAAGTAGTAGAACTAAAGAACTAATATGCTGATTTTTTTCATGTATTTTGGATTATGCGGAGATCACATCACTGAAATAAAAAATGCTTTATCCACTGTATAATATTGGGTTAGTGTACATGTTTGCATATATAAAAATTCCTAATTCTATGTATAATGAATTATTGTACATATCAAAACCATGCAACAATCAGAATGCAATTTGTAAACCAGTTTCTTTATTATAATTGAAGGAAGCAGTTTCTATTTTGGAAAGTATATTATGATCCAATTGACCATGGAAAATCGTGGTCCATTGGGGTCATCAATATCCAATGACTTTCTGTACATCAAGAGAGAGAGAATGGGACCATCATAGCAGGACATGACGTCGATCGTTGGTCACGCTATCACCGTCCATCAATTCCTTGGATGGTGATGATTCATAAGGGTTGTTTCCTGTTGTCAATTGGACTATAGTATGCTTTCTGTTTCTACTTAATGTCCATACTATGTGTCTATGAATGACAAATGGGTAATTTTTTATTTTAGGAAATTTAAAGGCCCAGATCTAGCCACAAGAATCTCAGAATGTGCTCCAAGCTTTTGCACCATTTATGTTGTGTCAAGAGGAAAGCTATCATCTGTGCGAGTTGCCACTTCATCTCCCGAAGAAAGCACCGAGTTAGCCAGTGATGAAGCAATTAGTTTCTCAGAGAGTAATTCTTCTAGCTATCCACTGAGAACAGTAACAGGTACAAGTGTTGTGTTCTTGATATTGGTTGCTCTCCCTCCATAAAAATTTACAAGATATTTTTGGTCGTGGTGGTCAGTGTTACACAGACACTCCTACTCTTCTCTGTGTCGCATGCTTACTCATGTGAACAATTCCCGTCACGGGGTCCTCACCCCACAACACATGTATGAGAGGGGGAGAATACATGTTGAACTCTTTAGGGATCTTGATACGGTCTCATCTTTCCTTCTATTGAAATAAAATGTCCCTCATGGGATTTGAACCCACTAACTTTCAAGGTTAAAGTAAGGTTTCTACCACCATTCCGTAACGTTACTTATTTGTGCAAAATTTGATATTAAAAGATCTCAAAATAAGAATTATTTGCAAACATAAAAAATAAAAGAACATGAATAATGGTACTATTAATTTCTCTTCCCAAAATTACTATAAAAGTATTGTATTGATGTGTCGAGCCATACTAATTTTTGGCCTTGATGCTAGACACCTAAGACCATACTAGACACTGCCACTTATATGTTGTGTCACACTGGTTTTTGGCCTTTAAGCTAGACACTTAAGACACATACTAGAGACAGCCACTTTTGTGTCTTTGAAACACTGGTGGTGGTAAATGATTATTTATTCAAAGTTTGAATGGTCACACCCGCTATACTCTCTCTCTCTCTCTCTCTACACACACACACATCATGGGCAGCAATCTTCGTATAGACTATAGATGGGTCTATTGATATATTTTGCGATACAGGAGGCAGTGATACCTACTTGTCAGAGCATCGACAATTTCGTTCTTCATCATTACCACTTCAGAGACATCGGGCTATTTCTACTGTGAACTATTCGAGTGGTAACAGTTTGTCAAGTTCAACAGAAATTGGCCCTCATAATAGTGTCTCTCTTGGCAGTGAGGTGGATACTTTATCTCACGGCTTTACTGATGATGCAAGTGAGACATCTAGCTATAGAACTTTTCAGGCTGAGAATGAGTCCTGGTTTTACAATAGGATGTCAGCAACAGATACTCAAACTGAGATCTCATTATCAGAATGCCCGGTATGAAGCTATGAACTCTTAAATATTGTAGTGATATAATAATTTTTGACTGGGAAAGTATTATATAAGTGCTGGGTCATCACCACCATCCATTGAAGTGATGCATAGCGAGGAAGAGAAATTGTGTCCATCACTGTCTTCAGCATTGTGTTCTATGGTGATGATCACAATTGAATATGGTTTATCAAGTTCCCACTAGGGACTGACAGACTTGGACCTGGCTTGGACGCAGGACCTAGCAAGTCCAAACCAAGTCCTTGTTTCCATACACTGGTTTTCCCCCATTAACTGGCTTTGAATTGAAACAAGTGCAAAAATATTTTTAACTTAGAACAACATTTGGATGGCAAGAAAGTTATACATATGTTAGTTTCTGCCTCAGCCTTCTACATTATTATCTTTCTTCTTTGATGTGATGGTTTTCTCTTACGATAGGAGGACCTAAGCTTTGAGGTAGAAAGGCTAAGAATTGAGCTTAGGCATGCTCAAGGGATGTATGCCATGGCCAGAGATGAGGCAGTCGATGCCTCCAGAAAGGTACTCTCTCTTTTTTCTCTAATAGTTTTAGATCCATTAGTACTTTCACAGGTTGATACAAGATAGAGAGAAATCACATGGAGTCCCTTTTTTTTTTGAGAAAAAATCACATGGTTTAGTAGAATTGTGAACTGGAAGAACCAACTACTAAATATCTTAAGATCCCATTACGCAGGGCAACCAACTTTGCTAAATGTTCTCAAATTCTTGCTATTTTATTAGGCAATCGAGCTAAGGAACCGACAAATGGAGGAGGTAAATAGACTTAAAGAGATAAGACTCAGAGAGGAGAAAGCACAGGAACTGGCAAAACTAGAGAAAGGTATGTGTGAAGCTGCTAATAGAGAAGCTGAATATGCAAGGGAATGTGTTGAGAGAGAAATTTCAGAGAGAAGAGATGCTGACAATAGAGCGTTACGAGAGGCTCAAGTGAAGCATAAGATTGAGAGCCTTATTGCATGCTTAGAGCATCAATACCAGAAGTTCTCATGGGAAGAGATAGTTTCGGCCACTTCTTCATTTTCTGATTCTCTGAAAATTGGTTCGGGAGCTTATGGAAGTGTTTATAAGTGCAGCTTGCGCCATACGATGGCAGCTGTAAAAGTGCTTCACTCAAATGAGGGTCACCAAGCCAAGCACTTTCAACAAGAGGTACGAAGAAATTTTAATTTGTTAGAAAAAATAAAAGAAAGAAAAATATGCTAAATATGATTTATTCAAACAAATTTTTTTTAAAAAAAACGTTTATTCAAGAAAACTGTATATTTCATGAACCCAGAAAAGGAAGCACTATTTACCTTCCAAAAAAAGCATTAACTTTTGAAACTTTTCTATTGTTTTGAGAGAATTGCAAGATTGGAGGTCCCACAACCCTGTTTTCAGATGCTGCTAATCCCTTAAAACATTAAAATATTTATTCAAGCAAACTGTATGTTTCATGAACCCAGAAAAGGAAGCACTATTTGCCTTCCAAAAAAAGCATTAACTTTTGAAACTTTTCTATTGTTTTGAGAATTCCAAGATTGGATGTCCCACAACCCGGTTTTCAGAAACTGCTAATCCCTTAAGACATTGCAAGTGTCTGAGTCTATAAGGTGGTGCTTGAACTGGTTCAGGTTGGAACCATTATGGGATTTGGGGAAGAATTCCATAGGTATCATACTCAGTTTCCACAGAGAGATTGTTTGGATTATGGTATAGTAAGATGGCTCAAAGCTCTCCTCTTAAAAGTTATGCTGATAGAAAGCAAAGCCCTGGTATGGTTGGTCCTATTGAGATCTGTAATGTAGTAAGGAGATCTGAATTCTTGGTTCTTTTAGGAATGATATGGAACTCACATGTTGAGCCTAAAATATGTGTGTCGAGAGGCTGCTGGCCCTTGTGAAAATCTGGTGTTCCCCTGGTTCTTTTCAGGAGAAAGAACAACTTATTGGTCTTGTTGAAAAACCCATTGTTGATTTTCCTCATTGCATTAAAAATCAATATCAATCATATATCAGTTATCTTGGTAGTATATTTTTTCTTCTTTTCCCCCTTACCAGTTCCAAATTTAGAGCATATAACTGAATGAGAGCATTAGAGCAAACTATGTTCTTGATCTCACATATTTTCTCATTATCTTGGCTTTACAGCTCGATATCCTAAACCGCATTCGCCACCCCCACTTGCTTCTTCTCCTTGGTGCTTGCCCAGACGAGGGTTGCTTGGTATACGAATACATGGAGAATGGGAGCCTTGAAGACCGACTACTTCAAAAGAACGGCACTCCACCTCTTCCTTGGTTTGATCGCTTTCGTATAGCTTGGGAAGTGGCCTCTGCCTTAGTTTTTCTCCACAATTCAAAACCAACACCCATTGTTCATCGTGACCTCAAACCTGCGAATATCTTGCTTGATCGTAACCTCACTAGCAAAATTGGCGATGTGGGTCTTTCTACTTTGCTTCCTTCTAATATCTCCACCATCTCTACTGCTTATAAGGAGACATCTCTCGTAGGTACATTTTGCTATGTCGATCCCGAATACGTAAGGACCGGGGTAGTGTCATCAAAGTCAGATTTGTATGCTTTTGGTATCATAATTTTGCAACTATTAACAGCAAAACCAGCAATGGCTCTTGCCAACTATGTTGAAACAGCATTGGAGGGTGGGAAGCTTGAAGAGATTTTGGACTTAACAGCTGGGAAATGGCCCTTAGAGGAAACACAAGAATTGGCTCTTTTGGCTTTGGGTTGTGCAGAATTGAGGCGTAGAGATAGGCCTGATTTGAAGACCAATGTTTTTCCTGTGCTAGAAAGACTCAAGGAAAAAGCTGATCTTTCTCGTGGATCAATACCCCAAGTCCATTGTGTGCCTCCAAGCCACTTCATCTGTCCCATATTTCAGGTTTGTTGTCTTTCTCATTTGTCAAATTTTGTCTTCTTTTATTCAACTTTTTAGTTTTTTCTAAAAGTTTGCTGGTGCTAATATTTCTTCCTTCTTAAGCCATCCGTTGTCATTCTCATCTGTCAAATTCTGTCTTCTTTTATTCAACTTTGAAGTTTTTTTGGAAGTTTGCTTGTGCTAATGTTTCTTTCTGCTTAAGCCTGCCGATTTTTCATTCATGTGCTTTGCTAAAATGGCACGCCCCTTCCAAGCAACAAAGATGCTACTTGCCTGATGAAATTTGCTTAATGGTTATATAGGATCTGACCTGATTCCACCACCTTTTTTCTTCCTTATTAGATTATCATTAAGCTCCACCACCTTTTTTCTTCATTGTTAGATTATCATTAAGCTCCACCACCTTTTTTCTTCATTGTTGGATTATCATTAAGCTCTCATCTATGAAGATTGTGAACCCCAAGAATTTTATTAATTAAGCTCATTGGAACAACTCCTATTGAACTTCAACACTAGCCTAAAACTCTGAAAGTTTCCCTTGAGAAAGCTTGCTTAAACAAGTAAACAAAACTATAGTTTAGTGGCACAGGTACCCCAATACTATTTGCACACTTTAACACTAAAATGAAATTGTATTCCACTCAAAGTTGGTATTGTTTCTCTACTCTTCAATTTTGTGAGCTGAAATTTTTCTTTAATTCGGTGTGTAGGATGTGATGGAGAATCCATGTGTGGCAGCCGATGGGTACACCTACGAGCATAGAGCAATCGACAAATGGCTAAGCATGAATGATAAATCACCAATGACTAATTTACCCATGCCTCACAAAAACCTTGTACCTAATTTCACTCTTCTCTCTGCCATTATGGAATGGAAGTCTGGAAACCAGTGATCATCACTGTTATTCAGGTAAGTTGGTTATCCAAAAACAAAACAAAAAAGACAGAGAGAGAGGAGAAGAAAAAGAAAAAGAGAGAGAGGAGAAGAAAAGAAACAAAATCTATTCCGACTCTGATGCTCATATTTTCCCCCATCCTTCTCTTTATATTGTGGCAGAGATGGGCATGACTCTACATTACTAGTCCTCATCAATTGCTACTCATGTACAAAATCGAAGCACTTTTGTGCCCAAAAGATGTAAGCACACATAAGGCCTTATATCCATTTGTAATAGTCATGCATGCTTGAGCATGGAAGCGTTACTGCATTTTGGACCCTTACTAGTTACTATGTTAAGTAACAAATAAGACCATTTTCTTTTGATACAAAAAGGAGACAATCATCCCTAGTCATCCGAGTAAAATTGGGTAGTTGGGGTTGTACCATTGATTGAACTTTAAGACCAGAGAATTTTCCTCGAATTTTGTGCAAAAAAAATGACATTTTGCAACCATTTCGATTTCACATCGGACAGCTTGGGACATCTATGACCTTTGTTGTACAAAAGTTGACAATCTCACTGTTATACAAACCCATAATATTCTGCTTGTCTTGTATAAAAGATTATTAATTGTGTAACCAAAATATACAAGCACCTATTGGGCCCTGTAACCTTTTTGTAACAGTTATTTGAGAATGGCCATGGAAGTGTTGCTTGTCTTGGAACCTAGGCATATAAGAACTTTAGTGTATATTATGCTCCCACAAGAGCAAAGTATTCATTTGGTCCCTTAGGTAAAACATGTACTTGAAAAGATCTTCTAGATCTGAAAATTTGGTATCCATTTCAAGATCATCGTATGATTATTTTCAATGAAAAGAAATTGGATTTTGAGCTCTTTTAACACT
This sequence comes from Amborella trichopoda, assembly GCF_000471905.2. Next base: position 846,629 of record NW_006497475.1, read on the forward strand.
TTGATCTTACTGCGATGTTTGTTCAATTTAGGACTAATTTTTCAGGCTCATAGAGTGTGTACTTGAGTTGTTCTTTTTGTTTTGTTTTTGTGGAGTCAGTCTTTAGGTAATAGATGATACATCCCCAAAATTTGGTGTCCTAGAATGTTTTTGCCTGAGGGAGTAAATGGATAGTTTACTCCCGGAGGAGCATAAAATCATTTGGCTAAGTACATTAACCACCCCACAAAACTAATTACAATTTCAGTTGATAGTTTCGCTATACCATCTTGAAAGAAATCATTCCTTAGAAAAGTAAAATGTTTTATGGTTAATGTTTATTAGAAAAGCAGGCCTTCTTTTTTTTTTAGTTTGTTAATCATTTGATTAAAACTCATTTTCTTGGCAATTGATTTGATTTGGCTGCATCCAACATTGTTTTCCAACTGTCTTTAATCTACTATTAATTTAGTATGAAGTATTTCGGAAAGTTGTGGCTTTAACCAGTTGCACCTTAAATGTCACGGTATGCATGAAGTATTTCGGAAAGTTGTGGCAGTTGCACTTTAAATGTCACGGTATGCAAAAAAACTGTATACTTTGGTTATTTCAATTTTGTTATTTATAGCCGTTAAAAAGTGGATTTCAAGTTTTAAAAATGGTTTACGACATTTGCTTTTGGACCATCTTTTTGAAGCATTAATAGATATGCTAGATTTGAAGCATTTTTTGAACATTGAATTCTGCGATTATGGTGGAAGTGGATTTGCAAGTCATGACAAACTTTTCCGGCCTCGTATCCATTTATTTTTTCCAGTGGGGTATTGAGGTTTATATCTACCAAAATTAGTAAAGCAACAGCCTTACCAAAACCTCATCCATTTCATACTACTTGTATTATTGTTAATTGGATTTCAGAAATTTTTTATTTGTTCTAGAGTTATCATTTACTTGCATTATTGTTAATTGGATTTCACAAATTTTTTATTTGTTTTGGAGTTATCATTAGATTTGTCTTGAGGATATATGTTGTGTTGATGATTCTGACTAGTGTTCTAAAAACCGGAATTGGGCAATTCCGAAGTCAGACCGGGCCATATTTTACAAGATAAAATTTCTAAAGATACTAGAAAACCAAGAGACTTGAGTGAATTTCGATTTCTTAGGCCCAGAATTGCTAGATTCTCACTCAATCCAATTCAACTCGGGTGATTACCAAGTAAAGCAATTTTTAAAAAGTGATATCCGAATAAGTTAGCTACTTCTTGCTAGTTTTTTTTTTTTTTTGACAATGTTTCATAATTTCATTGATAAAAAAGTGTTACAATGCATTCAACCAAGAACATCTGAAATAAGCAAAGCCTACAAAGAAACTCCTCTTAGCTAAAGAATTTGTCAAGTCGTTGCCCCCTCTCTTTGAAAATATTTGAAAGTGACACTCATATTCCGAATCATATCCATGATCTCCATTCACTCAGATCTCAACTTCCCACCAGTTCTTCATCTATGTTGATTTAAGTTTACACTGAGGCTTTGTTTCAAAGTTCCCATAGCACACTTTTGAACAACTAATGTATTGTATTGGTTCACATTATCTTTTCTCTTACCTCTAATATCCAAGGTTTATTCATACTTTTAAGTTACATACCTTGACAGTCTTATTTTTACCATATCTAAGGTAAACAATTATATATTTTTTGATACTATTTTTTTATTTTGTCTACGATTGGTTAGATTAATTTTGACTAGACCAAATCTTTATTGATTTGATGGTAATACTGAATAATCCTTATTGATTTGATAGTAATACTGAAGAGAAGGACCGATTGTAAATAGATTTTTGTGGATTCACAACAGGAGATGGGCACCACTATTCTTTATTTTTTATTTTATTTAATATATGGTGATAGTCAAGAGAACAAAACCAGCCTTACTCATGCCCATATTTAGGATAACAAAATCCAGTAGCCAACCTTTTTATGGAAAAACAAAATAAAAGATTTCACACACCTCATCACATGCGCACCACTTCATACAGTGATATAGATTCTCCCGCACGTGCGCTGAATCCCCAAACTCCAAAGATTCAATAAGGTGAATCAGAACTTAGCTTCAATGATCCAACGGTCAGAAATTCTCCTCTGCGTCTTCCACGTAGCAGTTTCACGTGTAGAAGAAACGACGGAAAGGGCAGGGAATCAGGGATATCAGGACGGAGAAAGTCAAATTTGCCCTTGTCTTTCATTGGCAGCTTTTGGGAAAAGACGAAAGTGTCCGGGCCATTGCAATTTATTTTGCTAATGATGGCTTCAGTCTAGGGGTCGCAATGGACTGGAACCGGCTTGGGACTTGACCCGATTCAGATCCAGGTATGGGTCCAAAATTGGACCCGACCGGTCTGGTCTATATCCGATTGGGTTTGGTAATGTTTTTCGGGCCCTAAATCTCAATATATTTAAAATATAGTTAAATATATAAATATTTTAATTTTTGGATCGAGTCTTATTCTGGATCCCACACTATATTTTCTAGTCCGGATATAGGTTTGGTGAATTCAGGTTCGAGTCCAAATCTGGACCCGACCCAACCTGTTGCCACCCTAGGCTTTCACCGGTACATGGGCAAAGTTGGTTGTTTAGAGATGTAGTTTATATTTCTGAAATTTTATAATTACTCCAAAATCTAATTTTATCTTTGGTTAAAACTAGTATTTGACTAGTTCCACTAGTTGGTTTTGACACGTACAGATTTTTTTTAGCCATTTTTTAGTGTGAGAATCGGTCTATAAAAATAAATAAATTTATATATATATATATATATATATTGTGGAAAACAGGTGATCCACCCTATCTAGAATCTAGAGTCCAGACACCCAATTCCCTAATAGACTCTTGTTGCTTGATGGAACCAAATGAGTGCATAGGAACCAAACTGATTTTAAGTTCTAACTTGAGGTCTGGACCGATTTTTTATTCGATTTCGTGATTTCCAATCCAGACCATTAGATTTTAAAATACTGGACTATACATCAAATATTTGTCTTCGGATTGGTTGCTAGGTTGGAGAGTATTTTTGGATATAGAGGTTTGGATTCTAACTTAGTAAGCACTTCTAGCTATGGTTTTAGCTGAGTGGGAAAATTTACATTATGCTTTTGCTAGAGCATTGCAAAGACCGGATGGGTCGGGTCTGGGTTTGGATCCATTTGGCCTTGACTGGACTTGGTCTAGGTTTGGGCCCAGTTTGGATCTTATCGGGTTGGATCAGGTCGTGTTTGGGTTGAGGCCAACCCGACCCAAATATATTAGCATATATTACATACAAATAATATTAATTATATTGTATAAAATATATAAGGTTGCAACCTTAACAAATCAAAGTAAGGCATACCTCCAACCTTTGTTATGACATATACTTTTGGTGTAAAAAATTCATCTAATGACATGGGAATCCATTTTCATCTCTAATAATAAAGTTTTAAAAGTTCAAATCAAGCCGATCCATAAACGAAAGAGAATCTTGAAAATAGGCGGTTCAAATAATTTGTTGCAAGATGTACTATTTTGAAACTTAAAATCTTTCTTTTCTCCATATCCATATGTCAAGAGATAACCAATTAGATGCATTTCAACATCAAAACAGTCTATTTCAATGATTTTTGAGAAGCACATTAATTCTACATTCTAAAGTGTCAATCTTATTCAAAGTTTTAATGTATTCTTTATTTATAGACAGGGGCCGACCTGACCAAGTGTGTTGGGTACGAGTCCATTTGACTTGAGCCCATCAGGTCAGCGTCAAGTCTTAGGTCCACGTCCCACTTAGACCAAGTCGGTCCGGGTCGAGGGCTGCAACTCATTATCGCACTCTCACGTGATATCAAAACGGAACACGTGCGAAGCACGTGCGAGGCTCTTTGATGGGCTTATCGGTTTTAATTATTTTTTAATGACTTTGTCGGGGTTAATTATGGACGGTATGATTAGTGTTTACGTGGAGAGCTATCAAGCGTTGGTGGAGACACCAATCACTACCTGGCATAATTAGGGACCCACCCACATTCCCAAAATTACCTCAAACCCTATAAAATAAAAAATAGAATTAAGGGTGGATTTTAACCCTCCTTAAAGATAATAATTGCCTGTATACCCTTCCACCTGGTAGTTAACGACCATCTTAATGTTCTTTTGTCATAAAAAGGAAGCAATTATTCATGGAACAATTGCAAAGAGTGATTGTCAAAATTTGATTGGACCGGCCAATTCCATTGGTCATTATCATCATAAGAGCTGTTTTTTCAACCATTTGAGATTTGCAAGTGGGTCTGATTAATGTGATTACAAATTGGTACCTTGATTTGTTTGGTTCAAAATAAAATTATGATCGGATAAAAATTGATGTTCGGTGTCTATTTGATTGATTTTGGTTAATTAGACAGATTAAAAAATGTAAAAAATTATTTTTAATGGATTTTATGTTTTAAACTGTTTTTTTTTTATTATTATTTTAAAACTGATCCAGCTCGTTTTATTGACAATTAGACTATTTTGATTAGACGAGACCCCTCAACTAGACTTATAATATTGCTTGTAAGTAAACATACGTTTAGATAAAAACTCATTTATTATATTAATCTCAAAAAGTATGTACGTAAAAAATAAAGTTTGCAGGCCAATTGTGAGTACAAGTACAATAATTCTTGTCGTGCTACTTAACTATGCACTTTTATTCAAGGGTTTCTCTGGTGTGCTATTGATTTACATTTATTTGTTGTTGCAACAACCGTCCATGCGTCACCACCATTCTTGCCAACCTCTTTGAGCATTTCAAGATAAGTATACCATGTCCCTTTTTTTTGTTTCTTACTATGGAAGAGTTTATATAAGGTGTCAATCATATATTATAGAAATGAGGTATTCTTATAAAATTATGTTTAAAAAATGTTGTTTTGATGCTGAATAACCTTTCAATTGATCACCTTGACCTTGAGATGTATGGATATGAAAATAAAAAATGGATTTCAAAACTAAAAATGATGCAATTTTTAATACATTAGATATATTGTTTATTTTCAAATTTTTAAAAGTGTTTATAGATTTGCTTGATCCGTACCATATTTAAAGCTTTAAATTTATAATTAAAGTCTAAGATCAAATTTTCTGGCCATTGTTATAGTTTGATTGTTTAATGTGGGCCTGACACCCCAAAGACCCTTATTATTGTATTTCACTTTTTCTTTGACTCATTTTATTTTTATGGCATGTTGAACCATACTGTTTATTTGCTACACTCCGGATTGCGATTGTTTGCCAAGCATTGTAATTTACATGCATCAATCTGTACATTTTTGTAGCATATTCTTGCATAGCATATGCATAATGGTCAAAGTCTAGGCAACATAATGTTGATTATCAACACTAATAAAAATCCTTTTATATAAGAACATGGGATGACTTTGCTTTAAGATTTATTTTTTATTTTTTATTTTTAAAGGGCATTGAAAAAGCATAAAATCTATATGAAAATTGATGCAAATAAATAAAAGCTTCAAATAATTTAAATTATAGAGAAGAATACATGACAGTCTTTTGTTTTAGGAATCTTAGCTTCCAAAGAGTCTCACCTCTAAAAGCTAATCATGTCTTTGCTTTAAGACATCCATGTTTTTCACAAATTCAAAAGTACTTTTAAAAAATAATTTATAGGACAAAAAGAGCCTCATATCTCGATGAGTTATGATGGCTTCAAACCCTTATTTTGTTTCGTTTTTTCTTTCTTTTTCCATTTCATTCCCAGGATAAATTGGGATTCTATGCTCCAATCCCAATACTCTTTTTATGTATTACTCTTAACTCGACACTGAGTGAGAATAGAATTCAAGATTTCATATTGTGAAACCTGCAAGCTTGTTTGTCAAAAGCCCGCTCTCATAGACCAAACAGTTGTACAAATAATAAAAAAATATATAAAGAGATCATTTATCTTTGGTATAAGGTGGTAACAATTAATCTTGACTAGTGGATGTGAAATTGGATGGCTACATTTATTTGCATTGACCAGGCTCAAACTTCAAAAGAAATTTTATCGATCTTTGTAACACATCCAAGCTATCAGATTTCACATCAGATGGTTATAAGTACTTGTGACCTCTTTGTATAAAAGGTAAGTGATTTCATTGTATACAAACCCATTAAATAATTTTATTTAGAAAAGTTTATAGCTACCAGTTGGTGCATCAATCCACAACAGTAATTAGTATTTTGGGGAAGAAAATATATTTTGGGCTAATAATTATTCGCAAAAAGACGAAAAAAATTGCAACAAAACCACTCATTCATGGCAATGTGAGAGAGGCGATCGAAAAGATACTGAACATAGTAAATATTTTTGGCATTGATAAGGCTATTCCTCCCATTTCGTCGAGATAAAGAAACTGTATTCTATCGTAACTTGTTCCTATCAAGAAAAAAAAATGTAGCACCAATAAATCCATGAGAAATTATTTGTAACACACCCTAGACCACAACAAATGCATTGTGACCCCTATGAATAAAAAATAAGGACACGGTTTTTGTGAGTCCATATAGAAATGAATCATCTCATAAAACTCTATTTTTGAGATGGATTTTTTGACTTAATTTTTAAGGACACGTAGTCCTTAACATGAAGATCATAAATATGAATAAATAAATAAATAAAAATTAAAAACAATAATTCTATTAAAAAAATATTTGGATCATTAGTTTCAATTGTTTTTAAATGGACCACTTATTTGTATCAATCTTTAAGATAAACGCTTATTGTAAAAATGCGGTCCAACCTAGATGAAACAATTTTCCCACATGATAAATGGCCTCTTGGCAGATAATCCCACTAAATAAAAAAGTTCTATAAATTTTCCTATTTAGAATTAAAAATAATGTTAGCATATTACTGACTTTCCAAACCACAGTACATGGCAGTTTTACACTTGTTGACATTCACAAAAACAAAACAAAACAAAAAAAAAAAACTTTTGCACTTGTAGACTCGTGTTGGAATTGAAGAAAAAGTCGAACCCCTTGAAGCAAAAGGGGAAGATGATCGAAACTGGTCTTAAGGGCACGTTTAGGATTGTCAGAAAAACAAGGGTAATAGCGGATTTCTTAGATTTTGTGAGGGCAAAATGGCAATTTCCAAGAGCGGAGGGGATAACAAATGATAGAGAGAGGGTGCATTCCAATCATTAAGTGGCGTGAGTGTCGGCCGATGGTCCGACCCTCTGCCACGTGGCGGTCACAGAATCATTGGGTGCACGAGGTTCAGTATGATGTGCCACGTGACGATTCGACGTGGCAGGCCACGTGAGGAGGGGCAGGCTTTTCGTCTCGCGCCTTTGTGGCCTCCCCACGTGACCGCCATCAGGCCTTGTCGGGTACCCTAAAAATCATTTTTTTTGCCTTTTTTTTTTATTTTTTTTCTCTCTTATTTTTACTATTCTCTCTCTCTCTTATGCTTCCCCTCTTTTTTACTCTTCTCCCATGTCTACCCTGTCTTGAATTTTTTATTTTTATTTTTTTCATTTTACTCTTTTTTTCTCACTCAGCCAGCCTTTCTTCTCTTTTTTTCACTCCTCTCTATCTTAACCCTTTTTCTTTTTCTTTTTCTTTTTTTTTTTCTCGCTCCTCCCCCCCCCTAAGGTGATTACTTTTTTTTTTTTTTAAAAGGATTTGTCTACCCTTTTTGAGGTTGTTAAAATTTATTTAACAACCAACATACTCATTTTAAACCACTAATTTTTAAGAAAGGATATTTAATTTTCTTCATGTACTTCTTAAGGGTGCATTTTGAATAAGGATGCAATCTGAATTATAAAGGTGATTTGCAGTGCTCTAAATCATTCATTTCAGTTGGATGGTATAGATTTGATACGTTTTTTAAAATAATATAAAAAATAACACATCTTTTGATATGGTATCAAATCCACCATTTAGCCAAAATAAATAGTGTAGATTAATACAACTTTACTTATTTGTCAAAAAAAATGATTAATACAACTTTACTTCTACTATTAAGGTGTCATTTTTATAAACTTTTTCCATTTCCATCTATTTACAACAATTTCAACGGAAGATGAAGAGTTTTTATAGGCATTTTAAATTAAACAAAAGAATATGGATAAAGGTGTTAAAATGCTCGGATATTTGGTAAAAGGTGTTGTTTGTATAAAGTCGAGGCTCTAAACATTCAAAGTAAAGCGTACTTTCAAATAGAGTCGAGAAATGTGGTTTTAATATCGAAAATCTTCGTGATCGCCTTAAAATATATTTTCATTGTTAATTATAAAATTTAAAACTTAAAAACTAGTGTAGATCGAACAGATCGATGAAACCTTGAAAATCTTGAAAATTAAAGGTCAAAAAATGGGTTATCAGATGCTCTACTTTTAAAACTTGAAATTAACTTTGTTCTCATGTCCATATGCATCTTGATGTCGAGATGATATATTTGAGGATATTTGAGCATTAAAATAGCCTCTTCTAGTGAAATTTTTGAGGTGGGTTTTAATTTGATTGCTCAGAGCCTCGGCTCTGTATAAACTTTTACCTCCGGTAAATTTCCCAATTTCATTTTAACCATCAAGAGGTTTCATTTTAAATTAAAAAAACCATGGCTATAAAAATGTTCATGTGTGAAAGGCTTTTGATATGCTTTACTTGCATATGTGGAAAGATTGGGTATTACTTCCTTGTCATATATCATTTTTTTTTACTTTTATTGGGGATATTGCACATAAATTATTGTAAAAAGAGAAAGATAAAAGGTACATATATTATTTCAAGTTACCATGGAACAATGGTGTTGACAATCTGGTAGGTATCTGGTGAGGTATATCATTACATTATGGCAATTTATGACACCCCTCATGATTGATGACCAAGAATTGAATAAATTGAAACCATTATCTTATGGAAAATGACAAAAAAAATAAAAGAAAAAAAAAAGTCCTTTTTATGAGACTTAGGCTTTATGAAAACAAAGTAAAGCTTCACCTAAAATCTTTGTCCAAAAAAGGCTTTGTGCTTTAGAAATCTCTACGATGGCTTTAAAATCAAATTTCAACAGCGACTATAAAATTTGAGGCTAAAAAAATGTATAGATCTTGTGGATCCGTAAACACCTTTTTTTAAGATAAAATGGATAATCTAGATAATGTGTTATAATTTATACTATTTTTAAGACTTGAAATCTTTTTTTTTTTTTTACAAACATAATAGTCAGACGGAAATAATCTATTTGAAGGTTTTCCGATACCCAACCTACAATTTTCACTTGAGTTTTGAGGTAAGACTTTGCTTGTTTTGATGGGCTATATCAAAACATTTTCCCACCAAAAACAAAGAGGAAAAAAACACATATGAGGCTCTCAAATGACGAAAGCAGCCAACTTGAACAGGCAAAAACTTTTCTTTAAATTTTTTTCTTGTTTTGTGGTAGAAGACATGGACCAAACCAAATGCATTACAAAATGAAGCTCTTGGATTCAATGGCATGATATCTCAATTGGGGGCTGAGAGGTTAAGGGTTTGAATTTGGCACTAAATTACCATGCGTTCGATTTTAATTGGAATAAATTTTTTTTATAAAAACTAGAGAGAATTTTTGTGATTTTGGGGTTCCTCACACCAGAATTGCCTACCTCTTAACTTTGATGTGATTGGTAACCGATCGGCGATTTTTAAAACACTACTTTAAAAAAAATAAAAAAAGAAAATATAAAGTTAATCATTGCTAACCTAAAACTAAACACACCAACCTATCTTACCTAAGAGTTTGACTAAGCTAGACATCCTAGTCTACATTCCCAAACCTACTATTGGGTGTTTTGATTATTGAGAAGCCATAACTGACCTCTAAATTATGTATTGTCTTAATTTAGATCCTTTGATTCACCTTTCTAAGCAACTATATGACTTGTTTCAAAATTGGCATTTGATTAGTTGATTTCCTAGTTACAAAATTGGCCCTAGATTCTATGAGCCACTTGACACTAAGGCTACAAAACCAGAGGACAGGATTAGTCATTTTGATCTCATTTAACCACATATAGATTGCATGGAAATTTTAATTTAAATTGTTCACCCAAGTTTACACAAAGCTAAAGCAACTATTGAACTTTCTTAGATTTTGGTTAGAATTTCATTTTCTAGACATTTAGCAGCAAACCATTATATATTTGTGGTTAAATCCACTTATTCTGCACAAAGATTGAGAAATTGACATTCGGACTCACAAATCACCCGAGTTGGTTTGATCGGTGATTGAGACCCTGGTGATTTAAGTTGGAGAAGCGGAAATTCGGCGAGTCCCCCGAGCCTTTAATATTGTCTTCTATTTTTCTCAGAGAATTGCTTGAGTCAGACCTCTGTTTGAGATTGATTCTAAGCATGACTTAGGTTTAGGACGCCGGCGAGTCCGAGCTCGAGTAAGAACCTTCAATAAATGTTGTAGAAAAGCTGATATAATGCTATTCTTTTATTGGGTTGCACAATCCTCTTAATAAACAAAAAATGCACGAGACACAATTCAATCAATCGGAATTCACATCTCATGGTCGAGAGTAATTCTGACTTCATTGGATAAGTGAGTGATTTTATTGTATACAATCTCAAATTATTTTGCTCGTCATTGTATGTATATACCATAGTTATCAAAACCAGATTAGACCACTCGAGTCTAATCGGTAAAACCACTGATAGTGCTTTGGCTAATCCGGACTAAAACAAAACTTATTTTAATAATAAAAAAAAAGTACAAAATTATTGTTTGACTGATTTTAACCGATCCAATTGTGCAATTTGTTCGGTTCGTCCTATTAAACAAATTTTAAAAATTATTTTTTAATATATTTTATATTTTTAAATTATTATTTTATATTTTTAAAATTTAGACCGTTGCTCGAATCGATTTTGATTGAACCAAACTTCCCACCAAATTGATATTTAATTTTACCGTGACAACAATAACTTATTTGTTATTCAATAAAAGCCTCGGTGTCATTTTCGTCATGAATAAAAGTTAAGACCCGGCATAAGGGCATTATCGAAATACTGTAGAAATAAATTGGATTTGAAAGTTTTTTATTAAAAAATCGGGGTAATTACGTCACAAATAAAATTTTATGGATTTCTCTCTCCTATAAGTAACCCCTCATATTTCGTCATCTTAACTGTGCAAAACAGATTGGGATTTTCTCTCTCTACTCTTTTAAACTGTCCTTTCTCTCTCTCTAAAACTTCATCGGAGTCCAGCAATGGTGGAAAGGGAAGATTTAGGGCTAAGTCTTGCTCTTGCTATAAACCCTAGATTAGACAGTCCCTTCCATTCTAATGCTTTGGTTGCTTGGAGTGAGGCCTATCGCTCTGGTACTTGAAATTTCTGCTTATTTCTTGAATCTTATGAAGTGGTGAAAATGTGTAGGTTTTGATAGATTTGTTTTGTTTTCCTGCTGTTTTTCTTGATTTTGATTCAAAATATGGAGGGGTTTAGGGTTTTTTTGAGTTTGCATGCCTTTGTATTGATTGTTACAGCAAAATGCCCATGCTTGGGGATGCATTTGGTGCTAAATGTGCAGGATTTTTAGTTTGATGGTGATTTAGTGAGTAATCGTCTGTGTATTGTAGATTTTTTTTATTTTTCCTGCATTTTGATGCGAGATGTTTAGCTATTCGAGGGTTTGCTCAGTCTGTTTGTTGTTCAACAGTGGAAAGTGGAAACACATCCGAGCTTTGATCGATCTATGAAAAATAAGTTGGGGTCTGAATTTGCTGTTCATTTAATCACTTGTATGCATTTCGTGTTAGTCTTTGCAAAAACTTGTATGATTTTAAAGATCTGGTTCATTTGCTTCCTTCTTTTCCTGCTTCTTCGCACACACTGTGAAGGGTGTTTTCTTTTTTCTTTTTTTTTGGAATTCCTACTGGTTTCTACACTGTGAAGGCACGAGTTGGGTGTGTTTCCTTTTCTCTTTTATTTTTTGGCATTCTTACTGGTTTCTTTTGTGATATACTCTTGATGCATTTTATATTATTTTTTATCTTTTTACTTATTTTAAAAGCAATACATGTAGTCTTATGATGGAGTGAACTGATTCTAGTTTATAACTTCATATCTTCCATGATCTGTGGTGATTTATCTGTTTCTTAATCAGATTTTTGACGATCTTGATGTTCACAGCTCTTTTGCCCTTTTTTTAACACCTAAATTACTTTTTCCATGATCATGTTCGGCATTTGAGGATAGATTTGATTTGTTTTCATTTCCTGAACATTAACCAACAAAATTCCTATTTGCATGATTTGTTTTACTTCCTTATCAATGCAAAAAAATTGGTGTTTTGATAATTTGATTGTTCGCATGCTTTAGTCTTGCCTTCACTTCAAAATTAGCAATATCTTTATTAATGTTAGTAGATTTTTATGCTTGATTCCTCTATTCCTGTTATTTCTTTTGTTTCTCCCCCTTTTCTGTTCATTTTACGAAACGTTTAGGTTCTTTTGAGATATTTTCTGATTAGTAAAGATATGTGGTGATCTAGAAGTCATTGAACTAGATTTTAACGTCTTCGCTAACGAACATTTTCCCGCTCTTAATGTAATTTCTATTTTTAGATTATTAATTTTCGTTACCGATTTCATGCTGCATTAATGCAGACCATGCATAATACGATTTGGAATTTTTTATTTTCCTGTTCATGGATGCCATATAGGTATCTGAACGTCTTATGATATCTTCTGATCGTTGACCTAGTAAGGATTGATCAGCTCCTTAAAACTTCATTTAGAATGTTCGAATTTTAGTTTTATTTATTCTGATTTTGGATATATTATTAGTTTTTTGTTGTTGTTGTTGAATTATGATGGGCTATGTTGACAATATTGAACCACAGATGCTATTATATTATATCTAATTGTAGTTATCAGCTGACTTATTGTGTTTCTTTCTCTATCTATATGTATCCAAGTATGGGGACTTATTTAAATTTGGGTTGATTTTTTTTATAATTAAAGATCCATGTTAATTCTCCTCTTGTGTTACCTGTTTCTTGGTCTAAAAATTTCCATTTTCACGTTCTTTCTTTATTTGCCATCTCCCTTCCCCATTGATCAAAATATAAAGGTGTTCAATGATTTGTTCTGATGCTTTATGATTTTGAGAGATATGATATGAATTATTTGTTACTCAACAACCTCCTCAAAGTCCATGAATGCTTGCAATATGAAGGTTTTCTTCTATGCAACCTACTAAATCTTACCATTTGGAACCAATGGATCAAATCTCGGCGAGTTCGACTCAGAGTTACCCGAGTTACTGGGACCCGGCATCCCATTAAGTCAGGAAGCAAAATCATGGGAACCTGTTGAGTCTCGCCGGTTCTCAATATTTATCGTTATTACTTGGACTTGACAGAGTTTGAGTCTCCTGACTCTGGCACAGACCCTAGCTAGCTCAGACCTGATTAGTTCTTTTAAACCATAGTTTGGAACTTATGGGATCTTCGCTATTCCTCATATGGAAGCTAGATTGGTTATCATCTTTTCATTGGTTGGATTGCTTTATTTCTGTAAAAGTTATCCATAGATCTTTAGTTTCTATTTTTTTGAACTTTACATTTCAATTCTGCTCATGCAATTTTATAGCAGTTAGGGAGTTTGGCATTTCAATTGTTTTTTATTGATTCCTTATAGTCTTATTACTAGGTTTGTTCTTGTGAGCTGTAACTCGCATTGGGTGTTGTGGCATTTAGCTATATATTAATTTGAAACCATGGTCTTATTAAAGTGATTTGATTTGTACGTTATATTATGCTCGTGTAGCATTGTCTGCTCTTTATTGTTTGCATCTTAATTTTTATACAATCACGTGAATGAGGTATGCCTTGATCAATATTCATGGGATACTATCCTTTTATTAAATGAGTGTTTTCTTTTGTTTCTTTTTCATTGAGGTGGTTGAGCTGGAATTCAAAACTTTGACCATGGTGCCTAGGCCCTACAGCCGGACCACTAAGCCAAGAGGCAAAAGCCCATTAAATAATAATCTACATTTCACTTGTTTAGAGTTTGGGGTTATTCAAGTTATTCTTTAAAAAGAGTCCACCTTGGACTGTGGCTTGCCAGGTCTGAGCCCCAGTTCTGGGATTTGGCTAGGTCAGGTCTCAGTTGAACTGGGCAATTTTTAATAAGAGAAATTGAAGCTACGAAACGGGGTTGAGTCAAGACGGTGGAGGTTAAGTTTTCATACCCCAACATCTCAAGTTCCATTTCTATGTAACCTTGTCAAAAAATAAAATAAAATAAAAATTGAGACTGGTCATTTTGGGTTTTGTCAGCCTAGAATCAGCTATCTCCTGATCCAGGCTACGCTGTCTGGTCCTGAGTCAGCCTGGGGATTTCTAAAACACTGATTGAAGTGTTCTTTGACTCTTTGTTATGGCTCCGAGGTTTGAGGTTAGAATCCCTACCAATCGAAGAACCTCTCTTAGTGGGGATTCTGGATTTAAACTTTTGGTTTATGCATGTATTTATTTCTTCTATTTTCTATTTGATTTTCCTATTACGTGCGTTTTCACTGCATATCTATCACACTTTGGCCTATTTCACTTCCTAATTCTTATTGAATTTGTAGTGCTTTTATGGGCATTAATACTCTTGGAGACTCTCTTAATGCCTTTTGAGCTGTTACTAAACAAGATATAACATAACTGCAAAGAAAATCAATATCCTACTTCTTTGGATCACACTAACGTGGTACATGTCTCATACCTGGTTTTTACAACTATTAAAATCTTCTCAAAGAATTTGAAATTTTGATTTTGGCTCTATGTTGCTAAACGAATTGATTTTTGTTAGTGTTATTTATCATTAGTTTTATTTGTCCATTTAATGTCTGGTCATTACAATTAACACTTTGTAAAATTCAAAACACTAAATTTTCTATAAGTTTCCTGAAAGAAGTGAATTGGACTTTTCTAAGGGAAAGCATTGTTAAATATCTATACAAAAGAATTTTCGCTTCTTTTCATTGTGATAAACTAATATTCTCATTGAGTTCCTTGCAGAGAGGAGCTCAGAGACTAGGTCATTTCTTAGAGGGATCGATGTGAATCGGATGCCTTCTTCCCCTGTAGATTGCGAAGAGGAAGCAGTGGTTTCTTCGCCAAATAGCGCGCTATCAAGTGCGAGTGCAAAGCGAGGAGAGAGAGAGTCCATTGGAGAGGAGAATGAGGGTGAGAGAGCCTCCTCTCGAGGAATAAGCGACGAGGAGGATGGAGACACAGGGAGAAAGAAGCTGAGACTCTCTAAGGAGCAATCAGCTGTGCTGGAAGAGAGCTTTAAAGAGCATAACACTCTCAATCCGGTGAGTATTACACACCTCAATCTGGTTTTCTTCGCCAGGTTGCTATTAAATACCACCAAACAGACTTTGATGCTTTCTAGAAATATAAATACCATCAAAGAAGGACAAAAAAAAGTTGGTGTTTTTGCTGATATTGTGAGTTTTTTTGTTTTCTCCATCTTTTTTCCTCGGTTTTCATTGAATATAAGTTTATAGAAACCCTTTCAGGTATAGAAAGATTGAGCTCAAAAGTACAAAGTAGAAAGTTAAATTTATAGAATCAAAAGTACAAAATAGATAGTTAAATTTATAGAAACTACTGTCTGAAACTGAAGCTTTTTGAGAATTAAAGTTATTGTTGTCTGAAAATCAAGCTTTGTGAGAATTAAAGTTATTGTTCTTATGTCTTTTATATTTTCATAATGGACTACCTAATTTATTTTTTATTTTGCTGTGATCAGAAGCAAAAGCATGCATTGGCAAAGCAGCTGAATCTCCGGCCGCGACAAGTTGAAGTCTGGTTCCAGAACAGGAGAGCAAGGTATACACCAATTTTCTAAATTATGATAACTCGTACGAGTGCAATGGTGTTTGGGTCCAGGTACGGGCCCAAGACCATAGAGTCCTAAGGGATGCCCAGGCCCAATCGTGTCCTGGTTGATTGGACCCGAATCTATCCCGTGAACCTATAAAAAGTAATTATATGCATATTACATAAAAGGTGCGGTTTCTATAAGGATGCAACTTTAAACAATCCAATCAAATTAATTATTTCCCTCTAGTCTCTCTCCTCTCTCTCTCTAAGACTGAGTTCTAAACAGAGCAATTATCTCCCAGAATAACGTATTTGGTGGGAAAGTAGAAAAGTTAATTCATTGTAAAAAAAAAAAATGTAGAAAAGCTATATTTCAAACCTTCCTTTCTCTCGCACAATAAATAGAGAAGGTATTTCCTCCTCTGACATTTTCTATCTCATGCAGAAACTTAAATAGAGAAGGTATTTCCTCCTCTGACATTTTCTATCTCATGCAGAAACTAAGTTCTAGAGAGAGAAAATATCTCCAACAATAGTAATACTTGGGTGCTACAACACTCTAAAACCTCCACCAAAAAAAAAAAGACAACACGGATGCTACAACAGAAGTTGTTAGACGGGTCCTTTCAGCAGTTATCTCTCTTTTTTAAATGTGTAAACTTGGAATGTGGTGACAATGGAACTCTAGGCTTCAAATTGTGGCACCATGCCACTGTAACCAGTAGAACCCATTTTCATTTCGACCCTCTCTGTCTCGTGTTCTCTCTTGAAGATCAACTTCTCATGGGAAGGGGTTTTTAACAGGACAAAGTTGAAGCAAACAGAGGTGGACTGTGAGTTTTTGAAGAGGTGCTGTGAGAGGCTGACAGAGGAGAACAGGAGACTCCACAAGGAGTTGCAGGAGCTGAGGGCCCTCAAGCTTGGCCCCAGGCCCTATGCTCATGTGCCCCCCACCACCCTCACCATCTGCCCCTCCTGCGAGCGCCTGCCCTGCTTGCCTTCCCCCGCCCCTTTGAGGGCGCATCGGCCAGGTCTCGATGGTGCAGCACATGGTTGTGTTTAGAGGGAGAGGGAAGGGGGGCACGGGTGCTGTATTTTTTAATGAGAGGAAGAGATAGATAGAATGGGAGCAGTATGTAGTGTAGCCACAATGTTTGGGAAATGCAATGTGTAGAGGGAGAGAAGAGAGAGAAGGGGGGGGGATGGGGGGGGGGGGGGTATAATGCACTGTCAACATTATTCTCTCCAACCTTGAGCAGATTATTCATTTTTTCCTCTTTGAAAGTCATAAACAAGGATAAAAGACAAAACTGTTACAGCTCTATTTGGGGAATTCTATTGCCTTTTATCCTAGAGACGATAGAAAATTTTGTCCCCTAGATGGGGAAATATTGAATGGAAATTATGAGATTCCAATCTTTTTTCTAGGGAAGGTACGAAATATTGGATGGATTGGAAATTATGAGATTCAGATTTTTTTTTTTTTAGGGACGGTATCAATAATGGAATTTCCACAATTACTACAAAGCCCTTTGATATTATTTGGAAATAAAAATTTTTGCTATGTCCAAGATATCGATTTTGGTTAGGATCATTATTAAACGAAATGATGAGATGAGTCGATTGATG
The DNA here is from genome assembly GCF_000471905.2 of Amborella trichopoda. The sequence continues at coordinate 864,150 of NW_006497475.1, forward strand.
CATTTAAATAATTAACCATTTGAACGGGATGTCAAGGAAAAATTTCAAAAGAGGATGGTTTGATGCCTAAATATTCTCGAATTGATCATCTTGACTCATGATTTATGGATATGAGAAAAAAAATAGATTTCAAGTTTTGGAAATAGTGTCTTTTGTAATACTTTTTTTTACTATCAATTTTTAAGTATTTATAGATTTGTTCGATGAACATTATTTTTGAAGCTTTATATTTTATAATTAATGGTGAAAATATATTTAAAGCTATCACAAAGTTTTTCAATATTGAAACCACCTGTCTTGACATCATTTGAAGGTGTATTTTACGTTGATTGTTTAGAGCCCCGGCTCTATACAGACCGCCCCCTGGTTTCTATGACCTAAATCTTCCGGTCGTTGATCTATTTAAAGTTTTAAACCATGATAACATTGAAACATACCTAAGCATGCTCGTTTTTCATTAATTTGTCAAATAAAATAGTTTGATAGAGCTGAGGCTCTATCATAGCAAGTAAAGCCTCACGTCATAACTCATCGAAAATTGTAATTCAAGCATTAGAAAACTTTTACATCGACCATCTTGGCTTGAACATTATAGTTGTGAAAAAAAAAAATGGTAACAAATTATCTAGATTGTTTATCTCACCTTAAAAATGTGTTCATAGATCTGCAATATTTGTATCATTTTTTGTGTTTTGGATTTTATTATTAAAGTTGAAAATTGATTTTAAAGTCATATTTCAGTTACCAAAAGTCTGGATGAGGATTAAGGTGAGGCTTTATTTTGTTTCCATAAAACCTAGGCTTTATAAAAACCTCATTCATTTGTCAATTGTCAAAAAATGTTTCCATCTAAACCGCAAAAAAATTATACAAAATTAAATACGACATAATTATGCAGGCAAAAGACAGAGACGAGCTGTATCTAATTTTGTAGGCAAAAGAGAGGGAGGAGGGCATCCTCTGTGGGGATGCAAGCAGACCAGGACTGGGTCGGGCTACGGTCGATTCAGACCCGGGATCAAAGGGCTTTGACCTAGACCTAGTCTGTGTCGACTCATTTCACTCAAAACTCAATTTCTACCTGATTTTCCAAAGGAAAATTCTTTCATACGGCTGGACCGCATTTGTACGTTTGCGATCTAGAAAGTGCAAAACATCCATCTTAAAGATTAATGCAAGTATGTGTTCCATCTAAAAACAATGAAAACTCAAGTGTGTTCCATCCAAAAACAATAGAAACTAACAGTCTAAATGTTTTTTTACCAGAATTATTATTTATAGTTTTAAAAATATATTTATTTTTTCATATTCATGATCTCCATGTTAGAGATTACATGTCCTTAAAAATTAAGTCTTAAAATCCATCTCAAAAATAGATTTATTAAGAGGCCCGCATTTCTACTAAACCAAGTCCTTTTCCAAAACTCCACTTAACATATAGGTAGAATCAACGTTTTAAAACCTGGATAGGCCGGGTGAACCGGCCATTCGGAAAACTAGTGGCAATCCGACCGGTTCTCTCAGTTGACAATCATTTAATAAAAAATAAAAAGTGTGGTTTGTATAAGGTTGAGGCTCGAAATAATCAAAGTAAGGCCAACCTTCAAATAACATTGAACGATGTTGTTTAAGTACTACAAATTTTTGTAATGTCCTAAAAATTTATTTTCATCTCTAATAATAAAATTTAAAGCTTCAAAAATAGTGCATATTGAGCAAGTCTATGAACACTTCAAAATCTTGAAAAGTACCAATCTACAAAATGCATTACAAGATGCATATTTTCAAGATTTGAAATCCATTTTTTCTCATGACCATATATATTGAAGTTGAGATGATCGATTTGTAGATATTTTTGGACACCAAAAGAACCTCTATTAAAAAATTTAGGTGCACCTTAATTTGATTATTTATGAACTCCCCCTTATATAAACATTTTTCAAAAATAAAAAATTTAATAAAATAAAAAATATAAATCATGATAACCAAGCGATCCAGATTGACCGTTGCCGTGACCTATTCGGTTGGTTGCCTGGGGGAACAAGATTGATCTTGCCTGGTTCTGATCTGGAACACGTTGGTGCCTAACAATTCGTGATCTAGATCGAAGACTCCCAATCCAAATTGATGGGTTTGAATCACTTGGTAGAATAACCAATGATGTGCATTGGTTAGGCCTAGGCCGGGCCAGCACTAGCCCAAGCTTGACTCTAGACCATAGAAGGCCCACCAGGGGCCGCTTTAGGTCCTTTGGGGCCAAACGCACCATGGCCTAGTCGCAACCGTACACTGGGCTGCAGCCTTGTTATTGGGATCAGGCTTGGCCTAGCTAGGCTAGGTCAATAGAAATTAGAATTTTTTTATTCAAAATGGAAAGAAAAAGGCATAAGCATGAGTCCTGACACTTGGCCCAGGCCTGCCCTCAGCCCAGCAAATTCACCAGGCCCAGAATTCAGACCATGGCCCAAATCTCAAGCCCAATTTAGTTACCGGGGCCTTAGTGGTCTCAGGTCAAACCGACTGGTGCCACCCGACACATCGTCACCCCAAGGAATAATAAAACTTTTGGTGGATTATTAAAATAACTACAAAATTAAAACAATCATGTAAATTTAAATTTATTTACAGGTATAAAGCTCGTTTTCTCTTCTTTTTTTCCCCTATTATAGTGAATAACACATTTTACTCCGATTTAATTTGCTTCAACAAAAATCAGTTTCTTTTCTTTCATATTTTTTGACGAGGTCACATAAGAATGGAACTTGAGACAGTAATATGAAAGCCCAGCTGCTACCGTCTTACACGAGCCAACAGATCCAAAAGGGGAAGAGCAGACAGTTCGGGTCCTGAGCCTGGTCATGAGGGATGGAAGAGAGAAGTTGTCCAACCCCCTCTCCCGGCTTTTATAGCCTCATAAATCACGTTTTTACAGTATGAAAGGCCGTGCTAGAGAGAGAGATTTCTGGGGAGCTGGGGTTTTGGTTTTCTATCATACTCTCATATTGTCAAAACATGAATCCTATGCACAAGTACATTCCCCAAATTGATTAAGAGGTGAAAAAACATATCATTTGTGCACACTTAAGAAAGAAAGGGCAAAAGGAAAAAGAAAAGAGAAGAAAACCAAAGTTTCACGTAGTTGGTTGTTCTAGACGGTGTTTACAGTGTCAGCCAGCGCACGTAGAATGCATCCCAAACCGGCACGCTCAGTCAGCCTCTCGTGGATCCGGAGGCATTGATCACATGTCGGCCTATCTCCAGTAGCCAGGCCTCTATACAAATATCTGCAACAAAACCATCAACCAAAAATTTATGCCAAATCCAATCTTCTTTCAAAAGGCATACCAAATGCGATCAAATTTTCTCTCGAGTGAAACATAAACAAAAATTGAATTTCAGCTTTCATAAGTCAAGGATGCATGAATGCTCCACGTTGCCCTTATTCTTCTTGCTTTTTTGTAATTTTGAAAAGCACCAGAACATGACACATTTCAATTCCAACTCAACTAATAAGGAAGAGGAGAGAACCCTCAAGATTTTACGAAATAGACATTTCTGTTGGGAAAAGTATACAAAGAGACATTTACTTTTGGTACAAGGTCACAATCACGCTTTATCCATCAGATTTTGATTCAGGTGGTTGTAAGTGCGTCATTGATTAGACTCAACTTTAAAAAAAAAAAATTCTCGAACTCTTGAACATACCCCAAGCCCTCCATTTGGAAATCTAATGGCAAGGAATGATTGTAACCACCTTGTTATAGTAAATGGTCTCACAATATATAACCCCTTTTCATTCTGTGCTACTATGTATTCAGCATGTCTCTCTTGAAGATCGTAAGGCATATTTGATTTCTACTTGATGCACATTAAGAAACGGCAATGGGGAGGATCGGGCATACTGTCATGGAAATTGCAACAAGATTTAGCATCCCTCAAAACCATGCCTAATTTGCTGGTTATATCCCTAGGCCATAAACCAAGTATCTCTTAACGTTGACAATGTTAGAAGATGAAACAGTAACTCTCCCAGAGTATGAAAATGGGGGAGAACAATAGTTCAGTCTGCAAAACTGAACACCTTCGAGTTCTTGAGAATTCAGCAATCAACATCATCATGCGAGAATGTCGAAATTGAAAAATTACCTTAGGTCCCATCACCCTAAGCAGGTTCTAAGAGACCCAAACCTAGATGAGTTCAGGACAGTGATTTGTTGAGACATTTTCAAAGAACGAGACAATAGAAATGAAAATTAGATGATCCATCTGTAGCCACTGGGAGCATCTAGAATTTAAGACGAGAGTACTCTCAATCAGAAAACAGAAAATTAGAGGTGGTTCAGTTATGCCGTCTTCAACATAATTTGATAGGGTATTGGGTGTACAAAAAGGGCGATGATTTTTATAAAAGTATAAAATCTATTTTTGCGAAGGAGATGTGGAACTATTTAAGTTTTATCCGATTGCGATGGAGGGTCTTATGTCGTCAAGGAATTTGGATTTTTCTTTCTTTCCCCGGGATATTTGTGTCCTTAGTTGTACAAATTTTAGAAGTCCTTTTGTCATGGCTAATGTGCGATAGATAAGGTTTCTATATAGATAAAGGGTTAGGTTTCTATATTAGTGCGCCCGCGCACCTATATTAACAGATAGGTTTCTATGCTAGTGCATTGGGATGAGTTATCCTTTCATCAAATGCTCATTGATGGTCCATGAAGAAGTTTTTTAGGTAGAAAGATATCATCTTTGTTTAAAAATCTTCTTTTTTAGCTATTTTTCTTTTCATTTTTTGCCAAGGCACCCGCCTTGGAGGATCTAGGCAAGCGCCCACGTACACGTCCACATAAGGCGTCAGCCTAAGCCAATTTGGTTCAATAAGGCCTCTTAGGGCCTAGGTAGCAGAATTTTCAAACACTAGTGATTATGTTTCTCGATTGTGAAGTTAGCGATTAGGTTTCTCTCTTATAAATACAGGTATGTGCTCTTTAAAATCAAAGAGAGAATAATTTATTTTTGGGCCCCTGTGAAGAGACCTTTTGGGTGGTCTCCCTTGCAAGCTCAGAAAAATTTTATATTCACTCATTTTTTTTATGTTCATTTTTTTGGTTTGGCTTATGTTCTTTCTGCTTTCTCCTATACCAAGTGGTATCAAAGCTTCAAAAGATTCATCTGTTACAAAACCTGCCAAAGCCCTCACTAGCGCTCAAGGATACACTACTACATATCATGGGGTTTTGGAACCAGCCATGTGAAGAGAGCATAACTCAAAGCTATTGAAGATTTTTGCCTCCCGATCGTCTAAATTTGGGGAGAGATTAGTGAACTTCTAGGAGAGATCAACAAAATAAATTAGTGGTCACAATGATTAAAAAATACCAATCTCCAAGAAAAGGATGTTCGTAATTCAATAGATTTGACACCAAACTCAAAAAAGGGATCCATACAAGCTCCAAAACCCACTTAGAGGGCCGATTTGATATGTAATGACTGATGAGTAAATTTTGAGGCAAGAACCACGACTTAGGGAGAGAATCCACGAGACCCCCGTTCAAGGTCAAACTCCTAGAGCTTCATGATAAGCTTCACATCAAGGGCTTTATTGACTTCTTGAGTTTTATAGAAGTCTCCAAATGGAATGAATTGCCCAATGGGCTCCAAAGAGAAAGCAGTATAATGCTCAGTATCCAAGGCTCCACTACAAATTGCATATTAATTGGTTCACTGAAGTGGAAAAGGTACCAAGGTGGATGGTCAGAATCACCAACATTTATTGGAAAGGCCTATGAAGGATGAAATGAATTCAACAAGCTCAAGAAGGAGCTTCTCCCAACCCAAAAGAAAGGATGAAATGAATTCAACAAGCTCAAGAAGGAGCTTCTCCCAACCCAAAAGAAAGGATGAAATGAATTCAACAAGCTCAAGAAGGAGGTTCTCCCAACCCAAAAGAATGACGTAGTGAAGAAATTAGGCTTTTTCTTTTTTTCTTTCTCAAAGGTAATTGTGCCTTTTCTTGAATTACAAAGTGAAGACAAACATGAGAAGAGAATATTTTACATTGAGATCAAACATCAAAGACAAACAATTCATCTCACGTATTATAGATGAGGTGACATTTTCAGAAGTCCTACCCACCAAAATTAGAAAATGGTTCTACCGATGCCATGAAAATATGTGCAAATTCATCTCTCTTCAATGAGATGCAGAATGTGATCTTCATTTCAATAAAATTTAACTTATCTATTAGTCGGCAACCCTCAATTTACTATTGATATATAAATTACAGAGCTATTTTTACGATTCAATAATAACAGCAACAACAGTATCAATGCTCGGGTGCACTACCAAGAAATGGATGAACAAAGGTTACTCCTCAAAAAAACAGAAAAACAAATCATTCTATTAATTTCTAGTCATTATCACTGACATAAAAAGAAGCAATGATAATATATCAACTATTTCATTCCAAAGCTTTCAAACACTATCATTTTCCAACTAACTACATAGATTTATCAATATAAAGTTATATATTAAACCAATTTATTCCAAAATTAAAATTTCAAGTTATAGCATATCTTGTGACAGTAACCATAGCACTCATTTCTCCAATGCAAAACAAAGATATCACTCAAAGCTAAAGCAAACCATTTAAACTCACATAAGATTGAGGGGAGGTAAATTAAGAAAAATAAACATCAACTATAGAAGAAAAGAGGCAAAAGCGAGTACTTACTTCATTAAGATGTCATAGTACTCGGGATCCAAAGAAGAAAACAAGGCATCCACATCTTTAATTGCCATCATTGCACGGTGAACCACTATCCAATTTGCAGACTGCCATTAGAAAGCCATTCATTTTATTCCAATGAAGGAAATAGAAAATCATCAATGCAAAAAAGACTTGAAGTCGACCTCTTTTGCAATCCGACTATGCAAAAACCCATTCATCTTCTCAACAACAAAGAATAAAGATCATAAATTTCATCAAAAAACATATACTCATTCCAACCCATTCATAATTTATTCAAGGTTTCAAAAAACGCTAGGTGGCCCCTAGGCGGCCGGCGGCGCCCAGGTGGACGCTCAGAACCTCTAGTGCTCTGCACTACAAATTTTAAGATATATACATATATTTGTTGTCCAAACGCACATATATGCATATATTTGTATCAATTTCGGCATTTATTGCATTTGAAAATATCGTAACATACGTTTTTTATATACAAACATATGACATATCACATGTTGAGAATAAACTTGTTCAAATTTTCAAAATTCAAACCATACATAACATTTAGAAGCATTGTTTCAAAAAGCGGACCGCAAAACACTTGGGCGCCCGCCTAAGCGGATTTCCCTGGGTGCCCACCTGAACCCGCCTAGGCAGCCACCAAGGGCCTGCGTCCCACCCAGGGGCGGAGCTGCGGCTCCTTGAGGGTATTTTTGGGTCATTTTTTCAATACTAAAGAGACAAAATTGTGGGTTTTAGGTTCATTTGAAACCTAAAACCCATTAGAGGCTAATTTAAAGAGAAAAAACCCAAAAAAAATATTTCTATTGGGCCGCTCAGGTTTTGGGCGCCCGCCTAGGTGCTGGGCGGCCTGGACCCCCCGACCGCCTAGGAGCCGCCTAGCGCTTTTTGAAATTAGAAGCCTAATAAGCTATGTAAGAGTAATAGTTTGATAGTCTCCAACTCTCCAATTCTCCATATTACATGTCCATAAATAAACCATAATAACATCCAAGTCTTTAACTCTTCAACAAACTGACTTTCAAAAGTATAAACCACACAACAAAATAGTCCAAAAAAGCAAAAGAAAGTCTGTTTAACATCCAAAATCCAAACGTCTAAAGCCCAAACCAAGATGGTGCAATAAAGATACTACAAAAGAAGAAAGAGGACATCAATAAGAAACCAAGATGGTCCAATAGCACCTTACAAATAATTTCAATGAGAAAAGAAAAATTTAGGAAACTTTTTCAATCCACAAAAAATACTTTCGATTCTCATGTATAGCAAAGAGATTGAGGGTATTTTTTTAACTTTGGGGGTTAAAAATAACCCCCATAACATTTTCATACTGTCTTGGGGTCAAAATGACCCCATTGGCCCTTTTGGGCCACTTAAAAAAATTGGAAAAGGGCCCACGGCCTTGGGCGCCCATCCAGGTACATCCGTTCGTGCAGTGCTTAGGGCCTTGGGCCCCTAGGTGGGCGCCTAGGCGCCAGGCGATCCGTTTTTTTTAATCCTTGAATTTATTATTCAAGATTGAAGAGAAATTCAATAATCTTCTTTTGAATCTTGAAAATCAATAACAAATATCTGATTTGATATTAAAGCTTCAAATCAAATGAGGAATTTGTTGTATATGCTTTTGTTAGTTTGCAATGTGTGCAACTAGATATCTACTTTTGTTTCACAGATGACATGTTACCTTTCAAATAACATCAGCAATAAATATGTCTTTAATTCCTACCACTGAATTAACCAATCGATAAATTCCTTCATCAAAAGGAGAAATGGGTCAATCATCAAAAAAAGGAAATGGACAAACAGGTATTAACCTATTTAACATGGATGCGACGTATCCATTTTTTTGCACATGTCAACACACAAAGAATGTTACACACATGTATGACACTTGAGAAACCTAGACACATTTCTTTAGCCTTTCTCCTTGAATCTCACAATAAAAGTACTTAATGACACGTAAAGTCCCACCTCCCACCTTCTTTAAATTATGTTCAGATATGTCATGTCTGAAAGGCTAATTTCGACATTGTGGTTTCCAAAACTCATATCAGTGTCAGAAGATACACACATCCATCTGTGTCTAAGTAACATGGACCATCACCAAATTCAAAAATATGAGGCAGCTTCACATTGATTTGAAGGCACTCTAATCAAAACGATCATTCTTATACTTAAGAAAAAGGGATCACAAGATAGAGAAATTCAATAAAGGAATTTATGATGCTGTGTTCTTTTTCCAATTGTCAATGAACCTAGAAACTTATGTCTTCCTCTTCATCAGTGAGTATGGGGGGGTGTGTGTTTTGAGCTTTCTAACTCTCTAAAGACCTCTAGATTCAAGGCAAGAGAGACCAGTAAAATTATCAAAATTAAAAATTAAGCCATGTAACACCGAGGAAAACTCTATAACATAAAATAAATAAACAAAAATAAAGCAAAAAGAGTTTAAATTATCACTTACCTTGCACCTCTCATCTATGGTCTTTGGAGGGGAGCCTTCAAGAGCTGTTTTCAGTGCCTCAACAGGCCTAGATCTAGTGCCGACATTAACAAATAAACAAATCAATAATATCTATTTATATCAATAGAAATTTCAAATATAACCAAACAAGTAAATGGAGAAAAAAACAAAAGAACAAAATAAAACTTCATAAACATAAATTTTATAGAAATTACTGCTTTCAGGCGAAAACATGCAAAAAAAAAAAGAAGTAATGATTCAAATGGAGTTTTTGCACGGTCAGAGAACTGTAGTTTTGAATGAAAATATGAGACAAAAAAATGTTTAAAAAAGAGACTTACAGTCTGAGTAAGCGTTCAATTTGCCTAGACTTGTGCTCTATCCTAGTTATGATCGCCTCTGCATGATCCACCTCCACAAAACTTTCTTCTCCTGCCATTCTTAGAAGCTTTCATGAAACCCCAATTTCTCCTTTCAAGAAGCCTCTCAAGAGACCGAGGCCCTAATTTCCCATTTCGTGAAACCCTAATTCCTCCCTTTCAGAAATTTTCACAGACCCTATATTTCCCCTTCAAGAAGCTTTCATTGACGCCCCTTTACCAGGAGCTTTATTACAACCCTAATCTCCCCTTTAAGAAGCTGTCACGGAACCCTAATTTCCCTTTTTGCGATGATCCTTTATGGGAACCTAATTCCCTTTTCAGAAATGGAACCCTAATTTTGAAGCAGTTGTTTGTTGGTTGCTTTACTCCTCTGCAACCAACCGCAAAGACCGAGGCGGAGAGTGATAGTTTTATGTAATACTATTTAGTTTTTTTCTATAGGATGAAGTTCTATAAGACCTAGCCTCTACGAAAACAAAATAAACCCTCACCTCAAACTCCTCGTCTAAGCGCTTTCGGCATCGGTTTTAAAATCAATTTCCAATATCAATAATTAAATTTTAAACTTAAAAAAATAATACAAATCTTGTGGATATATGAACCCTTATTATTAGGGTGAAATAGATGGTTTAGATAATTTATTGCAATATATACTATTTTTTAGGGTGAAATAGATAGTTTAGATAATTTATTGCAATATATAATATATTTTGAGCGAGCTTAAGATTTTTTTTTTCACAGTCATAATGATCAAGTCGAAATGATTAATATAAAAGTTTTTCAATACTTGAATTGCAATTTCAACGAGTTACAAAGTGATGCTTTACTTATTTTGATAGGATTGCAACCCTATCGAACTATTTTCTTTTTATGTAATAGCATGAAAGAAAATTAGTTTAATCTGCGCCTATCTTCACCTCATAATTCATTGAAAACCACAATTCAAATATTGGAGAACCTTTACATTGTTCATTTCAACTTGAACATATTAGTTATTTAAAAAAATAGGATTTTAAGCTCTAAAAATTGTATATAATGTAAGAAATTATCTAAACCGTTCATTTCATCCTTAAAATAAACGTTCATCGGTCCGCAAGATCCGTACCATTTTTTAGTTTCAAATTTTATTTTCAGTATTATAACTTGATTTACATATCTTTGTTACCAATAGTGCTTTCTAAACAAGGATTTGAGGTGAGGCTTTATTTTGTTTTCATATAGCTAGGCCTTATACCTAACATACATAAATGCCTTTATAAAATCCAAAGTAAGCGGCTAACCCGTTGTCGAACTGGTGAAGAATTATCTAACCCAAAAACCAATCTAGCCCTAAGTCAAACTTGTTTGACAATATTTCAACAAATCAAATAACACAAAAATAATAAATGTAAAATGGTTGTTCGTATTATTTAGCCATTCTAGCCTGTCAGAATCACCTAGTCAGATTAGCAAAATGTTATTTTATACTTTTATTATCAAATCTAATTTTTACTTTGAATTAGCTTGATAATTTTAATAGAAGATTTATCAAATCACACATAAGAGTTGAACTATTTAACAACATGTTTTATCTATTTTTATTTAATTCCAAATATCAAATGGATCACCAAATAACCCATATTATGAATTTTTGAAATTTATCAAATTGTACATATCATGAAATATTAGATAATTGATGGGCATTTCGAAGTTAAATCAAACATATAAATAAAGTGTTAAATAGTTAATGTAGTAAGTGTATTTTGACAAATTCCCCCTTAATAAATTTTCTAGTTATAACTTCTAAATCCTTGCTCCCTTTTCTCTCTCCTTGTTTGCATACATTGATGATGGGGAGCTCACTCCCTCTCTGAACTCTTGAATACTTTGTGAATGGCATACATTACAATTGTGGGGGAGCTCTCTCTCTCTCATTTGACACAGTTGGGGGGGGGGGGGGGTCTCTCTCCCTCTCACTCTCCCCCCTTTGACA
>NW_006497475.1:876301-892789 GCF_000471905.2 Amborella trichopoda
CACTACGCTTATCCTTGCTTCGGTTTATGCTTAAATCCGAAAGCGATCGAAACAAAGTGAATTTAATAGCATTGTTTCATACTACACATGGATGCATGGCACTTGTCCAATTTAATGGTCCTGCCACGGTTAATACAAAAGAAAAACATATAAAGACAACAAGGTGGGTCATTTTTTTGGGTATATATATTTTTTTAGGCCAATCACATAATGGATCATCTTTCTTTTTGTTGCATTTCCCTAATAATTCTTTTTTTTCATTCTCTTCTTTCTTTTCTCTTGGAATTAATATCATTTATAAACTTCATCTCTTTTTTATGCCTTTCAATGTGCATATATCCAACCAAAATGTGGCCAGAGTGCATGGACAAGGATAACCAAACTAAAAAAAAATGTTTGCTAGAACAACACATCATCAGTTTAAAAAAAAATTAGAAAAAAATAAATGAGATGATAGTCACTTTTAAAATGCAAGTTTAATAATAACAATGAAGTAGTTCATATTAACAGTCAAAAAATACCAAAAAGATCGCACGTTTGATATTTTGGATTGATAATTCAATAAATTAAAGAGATTAAAAAATATGTCGCATACAGAATTAGAGCTGGATGGACAAAGTAGAGATGTACAACCGGAGTTTTATGTGATCACCGCATACTAATGAAGTTGACAAATAAGCTTTATAGGATAGTTGTAAGACTAGCGTTGCGGTGTTGGATGGTCAAAAAACAACCAACTATACGATGAGTAGAGCCAAGATGATGATGTTGGGATGGATGAATGACAAGGCGAGAAGGGATAAGAATGTGAAATGAATACACTAAGGAGAACTTAAATATGACTCTAATAGGGGATAAGATGAAATAAAGTAAACTTAGGTAGGTTGGACATATGCAGCACAGACCCAATATAACATCTATTAGGAGAAGCAAGTTGGTTCAAGTAAAAAGTTCAAGAAGGGCAAGAGATAAGCATAAAAAGAGATGGTTGGTAATATTGAAAAAAATATACATGAGAACTTATGGCCTCACTGAAGATATGTTCATTGATAAATCAAAATGGCATACCAAGATTCGTATAGCTGACCCCAAATAATTAGGAAAATGATCTGATGATGATGAACCGCTTTTTAAAATCTGTTTCATTTAACTACCTCCTCAAGATTTTTTCAAAATGCTAACTTACCCTTAGTCCAGGTTTGTAACTTTAAATTATCGCAGTTTAGTAATTTAACCGACTTGATTTTTTTGAATTAAATGACTTAATTACCCCTACCTATACAAGGCTTTAAATTTTTAATTCAAAAAACTTGTTCACGTTTTCAACACCATGAGCATTTCAAATATTTTGGCCTTATTTTAGTCACTGGAGCCTTAAAGACCTAAATCCCACACTTACTCTAAATTTCAAACCCATAAAAAGTATTTCTATGAAAAACCCATCCTCCACCTCTAAGACCCAAAAAAAAAAAAGAAGGGGAATTTAAGTCATTTAAATCAAATCATGTAAGTATCCAAATTACCAAAATGCTCTCAATTGTTGAGGTTCCAATGTCAAACAACTCAATTTAAGCATTTTTTAATAAAATATTTGAGATAGTACCCAGTTAATAATTTTTTTAAAAACAACATTTTATTCATGGAATCTTTTCTCCTTAAAAACAAAAGAAACAAACAAAAATCATTTTACTCCTAAATTAATTAATTTAAGGGTGTGGTTTGTATAAGGCCGAGGCCCCAAATAATCAAACTAAGGCACACCTTCAAATTGTGTCAGTATATGTTTTACTATAAAAAATCTTTGTAATAGCCTAAAATTTTATTTTCATCTCTAATTATAAGATAAGAAGCTCTATTAACCTTTCCAAAAAAAATAAAGAGATACAAAGCTCTAAAATAGTGCGGATCAAGCATATCTATTTACCCTTGAAAATCTTGAAAATTGACGGCCCATAAAATACATTACAAGATGCACTATTTTCATGACTTGAAATCTTTTTTTCTCATGTCCATACATCTTGAAGTTGAGATGATCGATTTGACGATTTTTGGGCATTGTAGGACCATCTTCTAGTGAATTTTTTAGGTATGCCGTAATTTAATTGTTTGAGCCCTTAAATAAAAAAAATTTCTTAATTTAACCCTAGTTTTTTTTTTGAGGTAGTTTGACCATATTATCAAAATTTACCCAAAATATATTATGCTAAGGAGCACCCCTCTCTCTCTCTCTCTCTTGATTGTTCATCAAATTTTCATCTATATGCATAAATTCTCTTGGGAACCAAGCCAAACACAGAGCTATTCTTCACACACACATCCATCTATTGAGACAAACATCTAGAGAGAGAAGCAAACCTAGACAAACATTTAGAGGTCAACTTCTCTCAAAAAATCCTAGAAAAACATTTTGAGAGAGAACCAAACCTTTCCATGTCTATTACAAAAAGGCAATCAAAATCCTTTTGAGAACAAATTCTCAAATTCATTTTCCAATATAAGACATTAGATGCACACAAGGGAATGATTGTCCCCACAAATATGGGATAGGTGGGGAAAGAAATAGAAAGAGAACCAAATCATATCATAAACAAAGGAAGAAAAAGCAAACATTAGAAATGGATTTAAACATGGCATCTGTAAAATCTTCACTTCATTCTCTCATAATTCATGGAAATCATGAACTCTCCCATCTCCTCATATGTGCAAATGACCTTGATAAGTATAATGCCAAAGTAGAGAGAGAGATCCTGATAGTATAACTCCAAAGTTGAGATAGATAGAGAGACCGATCCTGTTGGTATGGCACCAAAGTTGAGACAGAGAGAAAGGGTACATCAATTGAATGGACAGGGATTGGTTCATCTTGAACTACAACTACATTTTTCAAGTTGAGATAGATAGAGAGACCGATCCTGTTGGTATAGCACCAAAGTTGAGACAGAGAGAAAGGGTACATCAATTGAATGTACAGGGATTGGTTCATCTTGAACTACAACTACATTTTTCCCCTTCATGGAGATGATTTACTCTCCAGTCTTCAGCTATATGTCTAAAGAACTGCAATTCCATGTACACTCACAACATACCCACAATTGAGAGAGAGAGAGCGCACTACATATCAAAATAAATCAACACAGGTGGATCCAGCCTAATAAATATGAGACCCACCTTCAATTTCTTTTGAGTTTGAATTACCTCTGGTTCTTGCTTTGTTGGCCACTTGATCTCTTGATAGATTGAATCCTTTGAAGCCTAATCTGCTCCCTAAACTTCGCTATGAACTCATCTGCCTTCTTATCAACCTCATTTGAATCAGGCTCAACATGTTTCGAAACATCTTCGCCATCAGATTCATCGGTTTCGACTGTCACCCTCTCAATCTCGTCTCTCGCGTTTACTTTCAGAATCCCACCGCTCGAATAGCCACGTAAACCTTCCTGCTCTCTCTCCTTTGCTTTCTCTCTCTTCCGAACCGAAACATTTCCGGGACTCTCAAAACCATCGTCTTCTATCTCCTTCGCTTTCTCTTTCGCTTTCTCTCTCTTTCTATTCTCGTAGTAATTGAATTCTTCCTCCTCGATATCAGACTCTAATGGTGGAGGAGGAGGCTTTGAGCCACCTGAAACTCCAACTTGGTCCCATTTTTTTCCCGGTTTCTCCACCATGACATACTCAGTCTCACCAAATCTCTTCGCCTCCTCTGTAAATTCAGTTTCAAATTTACCAGCTTTTCTCACTGATCTCTCTTCCATTAAAGCTTCATTTTTACCTAGCCTTCTTGTTCTCACCGATTTCCCTGCATGTGGAGATTCGGCTCTATTTGGTTCTGTCTCGAAATCCCTATTTACTGAATCAAATGATTGTTTCTTACTCTTCTGTGCTTCTTTTGGGCTCTTAGAAAGATCAGAGGCAGATGGAGGAGAATTATTGGGAAGAGAGGGTTTTGGAGAAGCTTGAGATTTGAATGTAGCAAGGCTTGGTGGCATGGGTGGGGGGGTTGGTGGCTTTTTCTTCACTTCGGTCTCTGTGTTTTTGGATCCAAAATCCAGAGAGACAGAGGGAGAAGGAGAGAGATTTTTAGGAGATGGAGATGAGGAGGAACTAGGACGAGAAGACCATGGAATTGGGGATCGAAAGGGTTGATCATCAAAGCTCTGCAACTCCGGTTCGATCGATGCAGGCGTGATTTCGAGCCTTCCCGATCTCGATCTCCATGGAACTGGAGAAGGAAGAACAGTTTCTTCTAGTCTCTCTCTCAGGATCAGAGGATCAAAGCTCTTTGACACCCCATACGAAGGACCACTTTTTACCCTATCAGAATTCTTTGGAGCCTTATGACCAGAACCCAGTTGTCCATTTCTGATCTTATCGCCTCTGGGGGAGGAAGAAACCCTAAAACCAGAGTTCAAATCAGTATCTTTCATCTTATCACCATTGCTAGAAACCCTAAAACCAGAGTCCATATCACAATGCCTTAGATCACCACGCTTGCTCTTTTCAACGCTGCTCTGAACCTTACAACTAGAGCTCGAATCACCGTTTTTGGCGTTCTCCCCAACACCAGAAACCCTAGAACCAGAACTCATCTCACCATTTCCATTAAAAACCCAAGAACCAGAACCAGTTTCACCATTTTTCACCTTATCACCACCACTTGAAACCCTGTAAGGGGGACCCAATTCACCAAAAGCTCTAGAATCAGAACCAGTTTCCCCATTTTTCACCTTATCACCGCCCTTAGAAACCCTGGAACCAGAGCCTAATTCATTAATGTCACTGCTAAAACGCCTGGGTTTAGAGCCAAATTCACCATCTGCTCTGCTAAAAACCCTAGAACCAGAGCGCAATTCACTATTGTCACAGCTAAAACGTCTGGAACGTGAGCCCAGCTCACCATCTTCCCAACGAAAAACCCTAGAACCAGAGCCAACTTCACCATCAATGCAACTTTCCCCACCACTAGAAACCCTAGAAAAAGTACCCACGTCACCATTTTTGCACCCGCCCTCAAAACCCACGAAATCAGAACCCGGAAAGTGTGCACCTCCATCATCTAAATCCACGGTTTTCGGGTCTGAGAGGCTCGATCGCAAGCTCCTTACAGGGAGGAGCAATGGCCTGGTCTCGTCAGAGAAACCCTGGTCTTTATCAGCCACCATGACCAAAGATTCACCAGGAAAATACTGAGAATTCCATGTCGAGACCTTGCCATTATCAGAACGATGAAAGCTCTCTATCTCTTCATCGAAAACAGGTGAAACCTGAAGGAGTTTGGCGACATAATTCTGAGTTGTGATTTGTTGGGTCTCAGTTTCTCTCTCTAAAACACTGTGTTTTCTACTCAGGAGGCCATAAGAGATGGCGAGGCCAATGAGAACAAGGTGCAGAAGCTCCCAGCTTCTGGTCAGGGAGGATTGGTCAGAGAATTGAGAAGAAGATAGCGAAGAAAGGAAGGGGACAAAGGCAACGGCTACGGCTATGAAGAGGCCTTTGAGGAGGAAGTGAGGGTACTTACCATTGTTCTGATTTTTCACTTGAGATGGAGTAGGAGACGCCATGTCTGAAACTAATCGCTGAGGAGAGAAGTCGAGTCGTTTAGGAGATGTCCCCATGGAAATGGAGCTGGACGCAAAGAATGAGTTGCAGAGGACAGGAAGGAAAAGGAGAAAGATAGCATAAATTGGATACTTGGTCACGAAGAAAGAGAGAGAGAGAATGAGAGGGAGAGAGAGAAAGAGAGAGAATGGGAAATCTAGAGAGAGAAAGAGAGTTAGAGGTAGAGAGAGAGAGAGAAGCAGAGATGCTTAAGGAGTAAAGGTGGGTGGCCAAGAGAGAGAAAAAGGGGAAGTTGGGTGGGCAGAAGGAACAGTTGTAGAGAGAGTTAGAGATAGAGAGAGAATGGGAATGGAGTGAGAGAGAGAAGCAGAGATGCTTAAAGAGTAAAGGTCGGTGGTCAAGAGAGAAAAAAATGGGGAATTTGGGTAGGCAGAGGGAACAGTTGGATGATGAAGAGAGAGAAAGAAGGGAGAATTTAGTTGGAGAAGAGAGGGGGAACGAACAGTGACCAAGTGGCTCAGTTGGGAGACTGAGCAAAAAAAAAAAAAAACAAATCAAAAAATTGTGAACAAGGAAAACAATCAAATCGGATCTGATCAGATCAGTAAATCAAAAGGTCTAGATCAATGTTTTACTATAAATAATCACAATTTTTATTTACGAAACTACTGAAACCATTAATTTTTTTTATAAACTCAATCGTTTTTCTATATAATATACATAGAATTGGAATCGGTAATCGATTATCCAGTAAGATCGATTCAAGCCGAACAATTTTTTAAAATTTTGAATTAAAGAAAAGAGAGAGAAAATAATAGGATGAGAGAGAGGGGGGTAATATAGAGAGAAAATGATACTGAGGAGAGAGAAAGTTAAGAGGGGTGATGAGGAAGGATAAGAGAGATGAAAGCTTTGGGAGGAGAGAGGGAAGAGATTGAATGGTTGATGAGAGAGAAAATGAATGGTTTTTATGAGAGAAAGTTAGAGAGAGAAAATTAGAGAAAGTTGCGTGGGTATGACTCAGTAATTTGATTCTCACTTTCGGCCTTTTGCTTTTCCCAAAATTTAAAATTTTAAACTCCCTCGCTTTTTCCTTCTTTTCAATATTTGCTTCTCATTTTCTACTATTGGTCTATGCATACAAAATACCGTAAACACCCTCATATTATTCTCATAATTGCGATCGGCCTAGCGTTCGGGTCATATTTTGTGCCAAATGCCCTAATTTTGTAGGGTCACCTTAAAATGTAGAATTCAGTGTACCTCTAAATCATTTGAAAAATATGGTTTTGATATTGGAAAAACATATAATTGATCATCTCAACATCAAGATGCATAGATATGGAGAAAGAAGAGAGATTTCCGGTCTTAAAAAAATACATATTGCAACAAATTATCTAGACTGCCCATATTCAATGTTTCATGTGTTTATAGATTTGCTTGATTTAAATATTTTGGATATCAAAATTTTATAATTAGATATAAAAATAGATCGTTGCAACATCCTACGGATTTTTAAAACCAAGCAAATTCATCATCATTGTCATACTATTTGGGCTTGGCCAATGAACAAATTGGCTGGCCCAAACCCAAATTTATCTCACTAAAAAAACATTGTAGTTGCAAGTCTCCCCAAATGTTCACACGTGAGACAGGTATTGGTTATTATAAAGCCTCTCTTGCTTAGGTTATATATAATTGGAAGTTTGCTCCAATTTTATCAAGATCAAACCAGTCAATGAATCAGAGATGAGTCTGGTCTAATCTGACCATTGGTCAAATCGGTTGGACATAATAGTTTAAGAATATATAAAATATATTCAAACAATTTGCCTCACTTTATTTAGCTAGTTGAACTATCAAAACTAGCCAATTCACCAGTCAAGCATTGGTTTTGGTCGTTTTTCAACCAAACTCAATTTTTGTGTTGGATCAAATTAACCACGTCAAGGCATCAATCAAAAGTGCGACTAGATAGACCGATCGGTCTGTTTCGTCGTTGATAACTATAGTTAGCCCACGCCAGGAAAATGCTTGAACTTTATGAAGTATGGACTATGGCATCCCATGCAGGACATGCCCCAAGGTCCATTGTCCATGAGCATGTAGGATGTGATATAAAGAACTCAGTGAGAAGTCACCCCAAGGGGTAATGTCCACAGTCACTATGTTTTTTATTTTCTGGGGTTTTTAATAAGCTGCACCATTAGATCAATGAATAGTGCGATGAAATTATCAATCTCCTAGCATTAAGGTCTGAATTACGATTCTTGGAGCATTGGACTCTTGTTCGCATTCAATAGACTAATCAATTTTAGGAAAGAATGGGCACAATATTTTTTTTTCATTGGGCAATTCTTTATCCATTGCTTCGATTCTGATTATTCTTTCATGCTTTCCTTTCAAAAAATAAAATAAAATACTTTGTAACATTTAAGCCCCTCTTCCCTTTAAAAGGATCTAATATAGAATTATATTTCGTGGTGTTAGATGTACTCTCGTAGGAGCACATTGTACACTTATTCTCTCGAATGAAAACATTAAGATATTTTTTATATATTAAATTATAGGATTTATTTTTGAAAGATGAGTATTTAAAAGCATGAATTTTCAGTACATGGAAACTTGACTCTAAATTAGACAGTCTCTATTCAATCTTAGCGTATTACTTTTCATCAGATATATAGGGAGGCTGCTTTTTATTGGGCACACATAGACACATTAAAAAAAACTGTGATTCTTTTTTTTTTTTTTTTTTTTTTGAGGTTGGTCACTAGATCAAGAAAGATCCATCCTAAAAATCTGAAGTCCTAAAGTATTATAATAGTGTGTTTGTTTAATCGAAGAGGCCCTTGCCAAAGCAACGTCTTCTACCAACTCCAATGCCACAACTTCTACATGGTAGCATGGAAGCCATGATTTCTCCAAGAACGCATATTTTTCAAAACGACGTTGCACTTCCGTCTTAACAAACATTGCAAGTGCTACACTTTTGGAATTCGCAGCGTCACTTAAACGTGCTTTTCACCCAAGGGATGAATGGAAAATATGCTCCTTCGGGAACATAAAATATTTTGGTTATGTTTTTCCATAATATCACATTGCCCATCTAAAATACCCTTACAAAATTTATGTAATGATCATGTTTCCTCCTTTTTTTATTAGAGTTAGAAGTTTTTGCAGCTTCTTCTTCTTCTTCTTTTTTGACAAAAAGATATAACTTTATTAATAATCAACGAAGATTACAATAGAGCCGAAATATCATCAGCAACAACCACCTCAAAAAGAGAAACTCCTTTTTTAGCTAACGAGTCCGCCATCATATTTTCTTCTCTGTAGACATGTTAGAAAGAAAGAGTTAACCACAGTAGAATGTCCAAGCTTTGAAGGCCCAACAATTTCAACTTCCAAGAGATACGATGAATTTTAAAACATTATAATTTTGTAAATTAATAACTTCATTTTATAGTCCAAAAATAAGAAATAAAATATCAAATGACTTATAAGAATTCAAATACTAAACCTAAAATAAGTTAATAATAAAATGAATACAATTAAATTAATATGATTGGAAGTGGATCCATATGGTTCAAGAATTCTATCAACGATCATGTGGTACTCCACCTTCAACTGTGGATTACAGACCACACTTGTTTTATCAAACCAACCCAGTGTTTCCCATAACCCACAGTCCAAACAGATGCTCATTAGCGGGTCACCAAAGTCTGGCAGATAAGCCAAAGGGTCGCAATCCTATTTTGTGGATTACAAGTCCTCCTCTAGAGACGAGTCAAGGTCACCACGACCTGATGCGACCACATCTCTATGGTGCATAGGGGTATCTCTAGCACATGCATACGATTTACCTAAAGGTAAATATCTGGCTTTCCCGAACGATATATCAATATGTATGCCGTGTGATGGAACATGGATGAGGTTTTGGCCCCCGTCTCAGTAGGCTACCGTCACACACAAGGGTCACACAGTCCTTCGGCTCACTCATCCAGGCATAAGCTCCGACATCATCAAGGGCTAACCCAAAACCCTCATCGGTTAATTCTTTATGCCCAGGTACTTTGGGTTTTCTAACGTCTGGCCTAGATCAGCAAGCACAGTCCGGTATCAGCAAATATCATTTGCTTAGTATGGTTCTCGAGGGATCACATTCCCACTTATTTATGTTCCACTATAATAAATGTTTTTCATTACACACTCATAAAACATTTAAAAGCCACATAAACCCAACTCCAACATCTGATTCGATCAATCCGAATTTGCGATCCAATCAATGCTAAAAAATCAACAAAAAATTATCGATTTATCCATAAGAGTTTATGATTTAACACTTTGCCCACATATTTTGATTTGATTTCAAAAATCCAATAAAATAACACATGGCATTGTGTTGGAATAGTTCCAAAATAGTAATATTTGCTGCACCACTAGATTACATTAAGAGAATCCCCTTTTATTACAAAAATGAATAGAGGGAAATTTTGTCAAAATCATATTCAAACCTTCCAACACCCCTACTAATTTTGCATGATTCACCGTGGTAGAACAGTAAGGATCAGCACAAAGAAGTTATGACATACCCTTGCGAGTAGCGGATAACTCCACCAAAAGTGTTTGCAGCTTCTTATTCTTTTACTTTACATGTCAATTGTGCTTTGCTTTTCCTTAGGTGTTCACAGCACTTTTTGATGAAAAAATGAAGGGGTGGACTGAAAATCAATCTCTCTCTCTCACAGTATAATTACATTCCTCTCTCTCTCTAAGTATAATTACATTCCTCTCTCTCTCTCTCTAATTACATTCCTCTCTCTCTTTCTCTATCTAACTCTTGTTATATTCCTTTACCATTCTTATGTCAACTATAGGCAAAGAAAGTAATCTCAATGTCTCTCTTCCTCAATCAATCAGCATTCCTTTATCATTCTTATACCAAAAACCAAGCAATGAACTTAGTTTTATACACTCTCTCGAATCACGGCTTGCGTTGAAGTAGGGGTGGCAACAGGTCATTTTCAGGTTTAGACCAGATTGGACCTGACCCAAATATTTAAATATATACATGTATTATTTAAATATTATAACTAACAATATATGGTTATATTTATGGAAAAAGTTTACATAAGGTTTCAACCTTATAATGTAGAATTAAAGATGCACTTCAAAAATCCATTGTAAAAGGTTGTTTGAACGTTGGAAATGTTAGTCCCAATAATGAAAATCAATAAATAAATAAAAACAATAAACAATTTACTCGGATCTGTCTTTAAATCACACGAGGGACTTAAGGTTCCATACCAAAACCTATACACCAAGCCATCCGGTGACAGGCTACCTTGAGAGTCCTCTTAGTGAATCACCTTCACAAATTTTCCATCATTCTCGTTATATTACTTGAAGGGTTAACCTCTTTTTATAGAGAATCATCTTTTGCAACTCTCATATTCATGGTCTATAGGAATTGAGATCGAAGTATAACTTTCGTTTTAATTCCCTTAAGTGCAACCAATTAGGATTAACGAGTTGTCACCAAACTATTAATCTTATATAATGAGTTAAATTGTCATTAGTGCACTAATGACTCACATAATAGAATGTCATTCAAATATTCCTACAATTTGATACAAAATATTTACAAATTAAATGATTGTGTACATCTATAATATAGAAAAAACAATTATTACAAAGAATCCAAACATATCATTGGGTTTTCCCTCCAGTGACACTGGATTTTCCCTACAATGCAATATCCTATAAAAATTCCAAAATGGGTCTTAGTATATGGCATTGCCTTATGTCAACCACATGGGATTTCACATATTTTATACAATTTGACTTTTGTACCATTATTGAAAAATAAATTTTCAGGATAAAGGGCCTGATAGGCCATATTTCCAATAGGAAAACCCTTTAATTGATCATCTCGACATCAAGATGCATGACTATAAAACGAAAAAAAGATTTCGAGTCCACAAAATAGTGTATATTGGAACACATTATTTGGACTGACTATTTTCAAGATTTACAGGTATTTATAGATCTACTTGATTTGAACCATTTTTAGAGTTTAAAATTTTATAATTAGATATGAAAATAGATTCTCAAGCCATCCTAAGAATTTTTTATATCAAAATTACATTTACAATAAAATTTAGAAGAGTACCTTAATTGGATTGTTTAGGGTTGTAACATCATGCAAACCACACCCTATATTTATTTAACTATTGTACATTAAATATTATTTAAATATTAACACGGTCGGGTCCACCTGGACCCGGACCTAAATAGTATTTGGGTCCAATATTTGAACCCAGACCCGCCTGTTGGGTTCAACTTTTGGACCCATACCTGGATCCAGGTTGGGTCCGGTTTCATTGCCACTCATACTTTACAGCTCTCTCTCTCTCTCCGGCATCTTATATTCTTGGCATAAGATATTCTTGGCATAAGACATTCAACTAAGTTTGGAAATTCTTTTCTTTTTAAATTTCTTCAATGAAATCTAATAAATATAAACACCACAAATATATGTTCCCTTTTGTTAGCTTGGTTTCCACGGGGGAGAAGTCCAAGATTCGAACCTCTATCTATCTACAAACCCACCAAAATATTGATTCTTTGAGGAAACATTCCCATTGATCATATTCTAGAGAGAGAGAGAAATCTCTCTCTTAAAAGTTAAAATTTTAGGTATCGAATGTCAATATTCTTGACTGCAATGCAAACACAAGAACTTTATTGATGTGTTAGTATATTACTTTCAATAGGTTAGCTTGATTTTCACGAGGGCCATCTCCCTTATCCAAACAAAGTGTCACACCACTCGACCAACTTCCCCATGCATAAATTCTTAGATCTCGATATATATATATATATTTATTTAAAAATTTTTATTTTTTAAGTATACTTTTTGTTTTTTTAGCATTCGACTTGAACTAATTCGTACCTCTTAATAGATATTAACTGGGTATACACCACATATTATTAGGCCACATAAGTTTATTCTCTCTCATCTTATCATCTATTGGTGCCACACTAGATGTGTGTGTGTAGACAACTACAAAAACCAGTAGAAAATATCTCCCTCTCTCGTGACTTTATGAAACAGATGGGACGTTAAGCACGCTTGGTAATCAAAAGCTAGGATTCTAGGAACTTCTAGCTTTGTGGAAGCTAAAAATGTTAAAATCTAAAATTGTTGAAAAACTTATTTGATAAACTGCCTAAGAGTTTTTTAATATAGAGATCAAGCTCCACCATTGTCTAACAAAGCTTCACAGAGATTAGGCTTAATAGCTCCGAGAAAAAAACAAGGGAGACAAAGGTTAGAGAGAAAAAATCTAGAGAATGAGAAGCCTTGGAGAGGGATAGCTCCGTCTCCTATCACTACGAGGTATTCTTCCATTAGCAAAATTTAAAAAAAACTCCAATTCTGGTGTAAATTGCTGGCCCACCTACATTTATTGGTTTTGATAGAACCCTTGTGAGCATTGCTTCCATCTACTATTATCTAGAAATAATGTAGTTATTAATGGCTAGATGGCTATGTAGTTGATCCATGTTAGTCCCTTTTTACAATAATTAAGAGAATAATCTTTCTGTTTTTTTTATGGGAAAGCTTTTTATGTTCCTCCTACAACATAGAAGTTCTATCATCCCTTTTATCCAACCGTCCATTTTTTAATGGAGGGCTAAGATTGCCCCAATTACATTGTCATGTCTCTACACTATTTTATTTTTAATTTTTTTTCTATAAACTATGTTGACACCAAATTTTAGACGTCCATTCTTCTATTAAACTTACACTAACAAAAAATATAAAAAAAAATATTTTCAATAAAAAAAATGACCAAAATGCCTTTGAAATTTTTAAGAGGTATTTTGGTCATTATTTATTATCAAAAAATTATTGTTAATATTTTTTATAGGTGCGCCCCAATCAGAAGATGACACATACCAAATTTTATATTTTAAAAAATTGTATTAAAAAAATAAAAATAAAATACTTTAAGATGTTAGATTTAAGATCAAACGGTGAGTGACTCTTCTGATAAAAAAATGAACAGTTTGATGGTAGGGGGAGTATAAAACTTCTATGTTGTAGAAAAACCCCTATTTTTATTACCATTTCGCTCCGCTTAATGGATAACATTTGCAACCGATAAAGAATTGCTTTTCATCGCACCCCATAAATTCCACGCGCAATAATGGGAGAGAGAAACGGCACAATGAGAGAGTAAGGACTTGGAAAAAGGGAAAAAGAAGTTAGAGAGAGGAAAGATGTTGTTGGAAAGAGGATTTAGAGAGAGAAAGGGTGTGATTACATAGAGATAGAGAGGGGATTTGGAGAGAGAAAAGGGCATGTTGGAGAGAGAAAGCGTCTGGTTTATAAATTGTTGGAGAGAGAAAGCGTCAGGTTTATAAATTGTTAGAGAGAGTGAGGTGTAATAGAGAGAAATAGGGAAATGAGTTAGAGAGAGAAAGGGCACCAATTAGAGTGATAAGGGTTAGACAGAATAAGGGCAAGGTTACATAATTTCGATAGAATAAGGACATGGTGAGAGAGAGAGAGGAGTTAAAGAGTTAAAAGAGAGAAGGGCATAGAAAGCACAGAGAAATGATGAGAGGTGAAGTTATTAAAATTTGATATTACATGCTCCTCTCTCATTGTACAAATTTGACAAAAAAAAAAAATTTAGTATTTTTTTGCAAAAATGTTGGGTGCATTAAGTAAAAGGATGGGGTTTCTATAAGTCAGCCTACTTATACTGTGCATATGTAGGCCCCACTTAATTTGACATAGACTTTACTTTGCATTTATCACCCACTATATATGGGTGGCAACCGGTCGGGTTGGATGACCTGGACCTCAAAAAACCCAGACCTAGACCCGATCGAACTTGAATTCACGGAACTTGACTGAAAAATTAATATATCGATGTACTTAATTATATTTAAATATGTTTTATATATTGGGATTTGAAAAATATTATCGGACCCGGACCCTGCCTATCTACCCCTCAGGTCCCAGGTCGGGTCCAAGTCCATTGCCACCCTTACCCACTACAGGGTTAGTGCCTTCATAATATTTTTCAAGTAACATTTTGGTTCACAAATGAATAATTGCCAGCACATAAAGTGATACAAAGTTGATTATGAACTTTCCATGAATGTTTCTTAATATACAAATTAGAAGGCAACTAACTATATGTGTGTGCTTATTATTCACGAAATAAGCCCTAATATTTTTTCCTCTTTTATTGTTTTTTTAAATTTTTCCTAAAATACCTATATATTGGACTCAATGGCTATGAACTAGGAATCAAAGCATACTATAACTATTATCGGACCGCTTATTGTAAGAGAATGAAAAGCAATTCAGAACTAATATTAATTGTTTTGAATGGAATTAGAGCAGTCTATAAGCGCTATGATTCTTTGCAAGGAAAGCTTTCTATGTTCTCCCTACAACATAGAAGTTCTATCTTCCTCCTTATCCAACCGTCTACTTTTTAATGGAGGGTTAAGATTGCCCCAATCACAATGTCACATCTCAACACTGTTTTATTTTTAAATTTTTTTTTATGAACTGTTTTGATACCAAATTTTGGATGTCCATTCTTCTATTAAACTCGCACTAACTACAAATATATATAAAAAATATTTAAAATAAATAAAATGACCAAAATACCTTTGAAAATTTCAAGGGGTATTTTGGTCATTATTTTTTATCGAAAAATTATTGTTCATATTTTTTATAGTTGCACCCCAATGAAAATATGACACATACCAAATTTCATATTCAGAAAAATTGTATTAAAAAAAACTAAAAATAAAATATGGATCCAAGATCTAACGGTGAGTGATTCCCTTGATAAAAAATGGACAACTGGATGGTAGGAGGATGATAGAATTTCTATGTTGTAAGGGGAATATATTGTAAGGGGAACGTAGAAGGTTTTCCCTTCTTTGTGAAGATGAAAGGATAGATCAAAATGAGAACTATTAATTTCCTACTGCTCATTAGAACTGATAATACCGAATAGGGGTATCAGAAATATAAAAATTACAAAAAATGATAGTAGATTAACCTATAAATATGAAAGACATTTGAATATTTTCTAAAGGGTATGGTTTGTATAAGGTTGCAACCTTAAACAATCAAAATAAGGTACACCTCATAAGAGCTAATTTTTGTGCAAATATTTGTAGGATGGCCTAATAATTCATTTTCATATCTAGTTATAAAAAAAGATCAAAACAAGTACACTTATAAAAATATGAAAATCTTGAAAATGAGCGGCCCGTATAACATGCTCAAAGATGCACTATTTTTGGGACTCAAAATCTTTCTTTTTTCACATATTCATACATCTGATGTCGAGATGATCAATTACAGGGTTTTATAACACCAAAACAACCTTTTCCGATGGATTTTTGATGTACACTTTAATTCTATATTTTAAGGTTACGACCTTACATAAACTTTATCCTTTTTTGAATACTACAAATTGTAATAGATATTAACATATTTTCCTTTTGCTTTTTAATTTTAGATTGTCCACCATTTTATATGTTAATTATAGAGGAATAATGTATTTCAGTATGTGCATTTTGAATAATTATAAACTTTTGAGACTTTAATTTCAACTAGTATAGGATGAAAGCAAAGTGCTTTTGAGCTTCTTTTTAGCATGTGTTTTGATGAGGAATCTTTAGTGAGATTTGCCAGCAATGTTTTTGACAGAGGGAGATGGATGAGGTATCTATGTTTCAAGTGGATGCTTCTTTTTCCACTTATACTTTCTAGGATTAGCAAATCCCTACCATCTATCTGCTTTGATGTTATAAACGCCATTAGTCTTCACATAATTGTTATACTTTACAAAGGTTTTAAAAAAATACTCTCTCTCTCTCTCT
>NW_006497475.1:893016-908712 GCF_000471905.2 Amborella trichopoda
ACTACGTACGTCTACTACTACTACGTACTACTACTCTACTCTCTCTCTCTCTCTCTCTCTACTCTACTACTCTCTCTCTCTCTCTCTCTCTCTCTCTCTCTCTCTCTCTCTCTCTCTCTCTCTCTCTCTCTCTCTCTCTCTCTCTCTCTCTCTCTCTCTCTCTCTCTCTCTCTGGGGACAATCCAGTCTCCATGTGTGTGTTTTAAGACCATCCAGTTCCTCTGTGTGTGTTTAGATTAATGTTCAAAAGTGTGTTTGGATTGACAATCACTTGATTCGGATTGGGAATCAACCAGGACCGAAACTGTTTCAAGAAGGAATTGATACGGCTTGGCACCCCACCTACACTGAAACCCCAAATTTTTTTTTTTTTTGATTTCTATGATACCCCCTCCCCAATTTTTTTTTTATCTCTAAATTGATATTTTTCTATCTTTAGGATTTTCAATGTTTTCTTGGGTCTATTAAAAAATCATTATACTTAACCAAAATAAAATATAAAAAAATCACAATCCATGAACCCTTCTTTCATTTTTTATTTATTTTTTTTATATTTTTTGGGGACTTTATCAAATTACCCATAAGAGTTTAATTATTTAACAACTACCCCCAACAATAATTGCCAATCACAAATAACGCTCAATTAAGTCTTTAACCCAGTGTTTTAAAACCCAAATTGGCTGCTGAATTGGGCGATCCGACCGATCCTCTCAATTAAGAATTGGTCCATAAAAAAAAAAAAAAAAGAATAAAAAAATGAATTGTGGTTCCCTAAGGGAACCTAACAATTCCAATTCCTAGTTGTAATTGAGAACTGGGTCAGTTCCCACCAATTCAGATGATTTCAATCTTGATTCTAGATCAACATTTTTTAAACACTCATTTAAATGCTAAGAAAGTATTCAACCAAAATATAACCTGTTAATCTAATTGAAATCTTAACTGCAGTACGATTGCATAAAGCACTAAGGGTGAACATTAACTCAAAGCCGTACCAGGATCCAGACTGATCTGGACTGGACCCCACTGGACCCAACCCAAAAATTAAAGGGTGCGGTTTGTATAGAGCCTAGGCTCTAAACAATCAAATTAGAACGTACTTTCAAATAGTGTGGAAAAATGAGGTTTCAATACTGAAAATCTTTGTGATAGCCTTAAAATATATTTTCATCTTTATTTATAAAGTTTAAAGCTTCAAAAATAGTGTAAATAGATAGATCTAAAAAAACTTGAAAATCTTGAAAATTGACTATCAAAAAATGCATTACAAAATACCCCATTTTCAAAACTTGAAATCTGTTTTTTTTCTCATGTCCATCCATCTTGATGTCGAGAAGATCAATGTGAGGACATTTGGAGATCAAAACCACCTCTTCTAGTAAACTTGTTGAGGTAGGCTCTAATTTGATTGTTTATAGCTTTGGCTCTATATAAACTTTTCCACATATATGTATTTAACTATATATGAATATATGTTATAATTTGAGACCCAAAAATATTATCGGACTGGGTCCAAGATTTGGATCCGGACGTAATCCGCCAAGTCCAATTTATGGATTCATACCTGAACCCAGTTTGGGTCTACCCGGGTCCGGATCCATTCCATGCCTAAACCCCAAGAACATGAACGTCTAAGATCAGCCGCATAAATAACTCATTAACGGTGACGATAATTCAGTTAACTGTGCCAGGAATTCTAGCAAGGTGACAAACTTCACAAACTCGGAGCTGAATAATAAGCAAAAACTAACGCAACCTATGCTCGTCCTGACACCAAGAGGCATGCTTAGATTTTCAGGATGAGATGAGCTATTCAATATTTTACCTATTTGCGACTATTTCAACATGGTCATATATTTATTTTTATGGATATTTTGAAATTGAATAAAAAACCTCTCTTAAATATTTGGATATATTTCTTAAATTTAAAAAAATAACAAACTCTAGAAAGAGAATTTATTTTTGATAAAATATAGAATGAGATCATTTATCTTTGATGCAAGGTGGTCACATTAATCTTGACCGTTAGATGTGAAATTGAGCGGTTGTAATTATTCCATTACCAAGCTCAAACTTAAAATGAAATTTTTTCAAATTTTGTGACACATCCAAACTATCAAATTTTACATCAAATGGTTGTAAGAAATTGTGACCACCTCGTATTAAAGATAAATGATGTTATTATATAAAATCCCCAAAACATATTGTATACAATGGGACCATTTAACTTTACCATGCAATTGGAAATCTAATAGCTTAGATATGTCACAAAGTTCGAAAAAATTTATTTTGAAGTTTGAGCTTGGTCAATAAAATAAATGCTGCCATCTAATTTCACATCGACTGGTCAAGATTAATTTTGACCACTTTATATCAAAAGTAAACGTCTCATAAACATTTCCAAAACCAAATATAAAATCATCATAATTATTTTGGCAGACAAAAAAACCCTATATTTTTTTTTATGGATATTTCGTTTTGTCTAGTGACGGTAGCTAGACGAGCAAGATCTAGCATTATAGCTCAAGAACTATCCTTTCACCTATGAACTTTATTGGAGTTCGGAACTTTTAAATACATTTGGTTTTCTTTCTCATAAAAGTAAATAAGAATAATTCAAGAACACATGTATTATATTTCTGCGGGAGCATAATGTATGCTTACTCCCTCGGTGTAAAAGACTTGAAGATTTGAGAATCGGGTTTGTATAGGGTGCCAACGCAACTTACACCATATAAGTAAGGCAAACCTCTAAATTTTACTGGAAGATGCAACTCTGATGTTACTAGCTTTACAATGGCTTGAAAATTCGTCTTCAATGATAGATAGAATTGAAAATTCCAAAATAGTGTAAATTACATAATTCTTTAAATACATAAAATTTTTGAAATGAGTAATGATACTGAGACTTTTTCGGACCCATGTGTGTACCCCAAAAGATCACTATTAAATTTGACACAATCTCTATAAAAGTTATCATGGGTGTGGGGCTTGACTTTTCTAGAGATATGTGCCAAATTTAATGGTGATCCTTTGGGGTCCTACACACATGGGTGTGGGAGGGTCTCAAAGGATCATTACTTTTTTGAAAATAGACGGTTCAGATAGCTTATGACATGATAAACTATTTTTAAGACTTGAGAGTATAATTTTTGTTTATATTGATCTTGAGGTCAAGATGACCAATAAAAATAAATTTTCTTACTTCAACAAGTTATTTTTGCTTGATACCTTGCCTCTATAGTATAAGGTTAGAACCTTCTACAAACTTTCTCTTTTTTTTTTTCTATCGGAAATATTGGGATCAATGCAAGCATAATCGGATTATTGTTAAGGTAAAGAACGATTGTTTCATGTGGGCTAGACCGCATTTCTACAATATGCAGTCGTGATGCATAAAGCATCCATCTCAGTGTTCGTAAAACTAGCCGGTTAGAATCGGAACCAGCCAGTTAGAACCGGAACCGGCCGGTTAGATCGCTACAGGTGGGGTGGCGAGTTCGGTTAGGGCCGGTTTTACGGTACACCTCATAAGATGGCACTCTCCAAAAAATATCAGCACCAAAACCGGCCGGTTTGAGGTCGAACTGGCAGTTTTTAGTATAAACTAGCCGATTTTTCCTAACCGGTATGGTTTACCGTTTTAACGCCTGATATAACGGCGTTTTTAACACATCAAATAGCAGCCGTTATTTGATACATGCTCGTTATTTTTTACAGAACGAGATTTTGCTGCTTTTTTTTGTATATTTTTTCTTTTTTTCGGTCAACTATTGATGTTATACACCGGAAAGTTTCTATAAATCGTCGATTATTGAATCAAAATTCCAAAAACAAAGAGTTCTTGGAGGATTGAAATGGGTTTTTTGAAAATTAGAAATTTCCGCCATTCTATCAAATGCAGCTTCAATACCTCATAGATTTTCATAAAATGGAGGGCTTTGATTCATTGTTGAAGGATTCAACGTTCACATATTTCAAAATTTCCAAAACGATGAAGATTTGAGGTTTTATTGGGCCCCAAGTACTGCCGCTCGAAGAATTGTTTTTTATCTAAACAAATAGATTTCTGATCGATCAATTGATAGATTTTTATCGAATTGATCACTGAAGTTTGATCATAAAGGTCTCATGTATTAAATAAACGAATTATTTTGATTTACTATTGATTAAATATTTTTATATCAATTTTTTTTTGCTACGTTTTTTTCCAAAAATTTTTGTGAAGTGAAAAATCCGCAATTTTTTGAATAAAGATCTCAATAGTGAATGAATCTTTATGACATTTTGGGCATTTGAATCTTAATTAAAGTATCTATCATATCCCCAATGTCAATTTGTTCAAAAAATGAAAGATTTGGGGTTGATTTTGACTCTAAAGTTTATGTGTTATTTGGCTCAATTTTAGGGTTCTTAAAAAAAATGTGTTCTTTAATGAAATTACGTTTTGTTTTTATAAAAATATGTTATTTGTGATGAATATAAGAAAAAAATAATATATTATTTTATTCTTTTAATTTTATATATTTTTGCTGAGCTTTTTGGATCGTTTTTTATGTTTTTTACAAAAATGTCTTTTTTTTTATAAATGTGAGAATAAAATATTTCGTTCTTTTTAATGTTATATATTTTTTATGAGCTTGTTGGATTGGTTTTAATGTTATATTTTTTTTTATAAAAATATTTTTTTTGTGATGAATATGAGAAAAAAAAATATTTATTTTTAATGTTATTTTGGTGCATGTTATTGTTGTCTTAGTTCTCAACTTCTTGTTTAGTTGTGACATTTTATTCTAATTTGTTTTTTATTTGTTGCTCGCTATTTATCATTTTTTGCAACTTCATACTCGTTAAATCTATTTATTAGCCTTTATGAAGAAGAGTGGTAGAAACTAAAATGTGTTTTACTCATCTCTCATGTTTCCACATGCCGAAATGGATAAAAATTTAACTTATTTATTTATTTATTTATTAATATGCATCTTAACTCTACATTTTAAAGTTGCCATCTTATATAATTTTTTTTTTTTTCATGTTAAAACCTAACTCTAAAGGTTATTGAGTAAACGAGGTTTGACCATTTTAAAATTGTTTTGGCCCTTTGAAAATCGACTCGGCAATATTTTTTAAAATATGCGATTTGGCCATTTGAAACAACACTCAACACCTTAGATTTGATAACCAAGTTATTGAGTAAACGAGGTGCTCTCTCTTAGACTCACAACCCTTCGAAAAACTGGGAACATCATGCTACAAAAAAATACGCTATGAAATTCAATTCTAAACTGTATTAAAGGGTTTTTCAACATTAAAACAACATTTTTCAACATCAATATTAAAAAAACATAAAAGCATATATTGTTGCATCATCCATTGTTAGTTGGACTTTGTAACTTCCTCAATTGAATTTATGTGAAATTATAAATTGTCTCGCATATCTCCATAATATTCCAATATTGAATTATATAAAAAGTTGTTTCAATTTTTTTTATAAGATAAATGTATGTAATATGATAGTGTATACTTAATCTAAGTTTTTTTATTTTTTTGGGGGGTTTTGAGTCAATTTTTTTTAAAAAAAATCTACTTGACCGGTTAGTCCGGTTACCGCTCTGGTTAGTCTGGTTCCGGTTCGAACCGCTCCTAGCCTCATGACCGGTTAACCGTTCCGGTTCGATTTTGCAAACACTGATCTATCTTAAATATGGATGCAAATAGTTGGTCTATCTGAAAACAATTTTAACTAACTGGTCCAAATGTTTTTTTAATATAACTATTATTTTTAGTTTTCATTTTTTTTTTTCATATGCATGATCTCCATGTTAAAGATTATATATTATCTAAAATTTAGAATCCAATTATATTTAAAAAATATATTTATTACCAAGCCCATATTTCTAAAGGTTGGCCGCATGCCAACTGCATCCTAAGGTAAATGGTTTAATAGGCCTGTAACTTTATTAAAATAAGTAAAACCTCACATCATAACTCATAAAAAATTACAAATCGTGTTAAAAAACCTATAAATCAATCATCTCATCTTGAACATTATGGTTGTGAAAAAAATTAAGATTTTAAATTGAAAAATAATATATATTGTAACAAATCATCTAGACTATTTATTTCACTCTAAAAATAATTATGCATATATCCACAAGATCCGTAGTATATTTTGATTTTCAAATTTCATCATCGGTGCCAAAAATTAAGTATAGAACCATCATACAACTTACTAAAGTACTTTTCAAGTGAGGATTTGAGTGAGGCTTTATTTTGTTTTCATAAAGCCTAGACCCTACACTGACTTCATCCCATTATTAAACCCAAAATCTCCCGCTGCCCTAGCACCATCTGAGCTCTCACTCTCTCTCTACCCATAATTGTTTTATGCATCTCTTTCCCCATAACAACTGATTCACCATTGCCATTGCTCTTTCTCCAGGCCAAGGTAATACTTTCTCTCTCTACATTCTCTGAGTATAATTGATAGCCATCTCTACATTATCTGAGTATAATGAAGCATGAAATCAATAACAAACAAACCCCACTAGGAAACCACAAAACCCCACAAAAACTGACGCAATATATAACTCCACAAGAAAACCCATGAATTTGTTTTTGAAAGCAAGTAATGTGGCCCACGAAAATCTGAAACAACCCAAAAAGTTTTTGAAAAAATTGCAGGTGTTTCAAACTTTCGAAACTGTTGATAAGAGCTCAATGCACTAGTTTTTGGCAATATTACATATGTTACAAGAATTTTCCCTTTGATGGTCTTTCCACTGAATAATAATAAATTGAAAGATTGACAACACTATTTTAATAAAAAATCAGGTTTTATTGTTATTACTAATTTACTATTTTCAATGTTTTACTGATTTTTTCCAGTATAAGAACAACTAAGAACACCAAATATAAAAGCAAATAAGAACTCCAAATATACCCGTACTGGTTGGATTAAGTTTCCAACTGGTTTTAGGGGGCTCGAAGTTTAAGATTTTTGTGTTTGAATGATATGTGATATTTTGTTCAGTTATTGGTTCTGAATCATCATTTTATATTGGCTTTGAAATGGTTAATTCATTGCACTTTTAAGCATTTAAATTTATATAGACATGTTATAGCTGTCCATGTTTTGAGTTGTTCTTATTTGGAGGATTCCATTGAATAGTTTGGCAAGGGTTTAAAGAATGGGTTTTCAGAGGGAAGGAGGGTTACAGAGTGACTAAGTGGGGTTTACAGCACTGGTTTTACGAATGGGTTTTCAGGGAGGGAGGGATTCTTATGATTTTATAATTGGTGAGGTTTGTATAAGGCTGCCTCCTTATACTGTAGAAGTCAGGCGCACCTATAAATTTACTTAGAGATGTCGTTTCGGAATCTAAAATCTTATGATGACTTAAAAATCTCTTTTTATCTTCAGTTAGAAATTTTAAAATTTAAAAAATGGTACAAATTGAGCAGATCAATAAACACTTGAAAATCTTGAAAACAGACGGCCCATATGACTTTTAACAAGATGTACTATTTTTGAACTTGGAATTCTTTTTTTTCTTCATGTCCATTCATCTCAAGGTCGAGTTAATCAGTTGGAGGGTTCTCCTATGTGGAAACACTCTCCGCTGTAGGATTTTTTAGATGCACCTTTCCTCAACAGTATAAGGTTGCAACCTTATACAAACTTTTTCCTTTTATAAAGTGGAATTAGAAAGGGGAGAAGGTGGTAGGTGGAGATAGGGCTCAGAATGCAGAAGAAAAGGATGAACTTACTATAGGGTCTAGGCTTTATGAAAACAAAATAAAGCCTCACCTCAAATCCTCATCCGGAAAGTATTTTCGGCATCAGAAATCTTCATGATGGCTCTAAAATTAATTTCCAGCACCGACAATAAAATTAAACTCAAAAGATGGTACCGCTCTTGCGGATATGTGAACACTTATTTTTAGGTTGAATTGGATGGTCTAGATGATTTGTTGCAATATATCCTATTTTGGAATTTGAAATCCTAGTTTTTTTTTCACACCCAAAATGTTCAAGTTGAGATAATCGATTTAAAGGTTTTTCAACACTCTTAATTGCAATTTTGATGAGTTATGAGGTGAGGCTTTACTTATTTTGATAGGGCTGCAGCCCCATCAAACCATTTTCCTTAAGAAACCGAAGAAAATAAAGTTAGACAAGGAATCAGTAAAGTAATTTTGACAAATATAGAATATTTGATTATGCTTTGCTCTCTCCTGGTAGTAGCCTTATTGGATTAAAGCTAAACTGTGTTCTCACTTTATTTTTCTTCATAATCATTTAAATTTAATTATTAATCTCCAAAGAATTCCCTTTCATTCAGGGCAGGGTTCACTTGTAGTTGATCAAGAATATGATGTCTATGATCTTGTAATGATGTTAGCCATCAACCCTTCTGACAAGAAGACATTCCAACGCCACATCTCTGAAGGTGATCTGGTCATAGTATACGAGAGACATGACAGCATGAAGGCCATCAAGGTCCAGGATGGCTCAGAGCTTCAGAACAGATTCGGTGTTTTCAAACACTCTGACTGGATTGGTAAGCCATTTGGGTCCAAGGTCTTCAACCAAAAGGGAAAGTTTGTGTATCTATTGGCACCCACCCCAGAGCTATGGACATTGGTCCTCAGTCACAGGACTCAGATACTTTACATTGCTGACATCAGCTTCGTTATTTCGTTTTTGGAGATTGTGCCTGGTTGCGTGGTGCTTGAGTCTGGGACAGGCAGTGGGTCACTCACCACTTCCCTTGCTAGGGCGGTTGCTCCAACAGGACATGTCTACACCTTTGACTTCCATGAACCCCGAGCTGCTTCTGCAAGGTTTGCTTAGTTACTGTGGATTAACGTTTAAAAGTGTGCACCTTGTTTTAATTTGTTTACTGTAGTTAAGGTGGCAACATTAAGATTCATTTCATTGGTTGAATGAATGGGGTTATGATATATGTGCTGGCATGGAAATGGGGGTTTTACTGATTTCTTTTAACATTTAGGTTGCTTTAGCTGCTTTCATGAAACCAAAGGGGTCAGATCAAGATGGAAAATATTGACCTTTCGTTTCTTGTATTTTTAATTTTCAGCAGATGTTTTTGGGGAATCTTTTAGCCTAACTGCCTTCCTGTAATTGTAAAATTTGTTGGGCTGGGTTGTGTTAGTCACTTCAATCAAGCTGGATATTTCAGTTACTCTGCAAGTTCATGTTATGGAATTTGCATTTTCATATTAAGTTGGTCGTGTATGGCAGTTTTAGTGCCTTTGATATTCTGGCAGTCGTATTGCTTTTCTCTTATTTTTGATTATCAGATCTTCAAGTTCCTGATCTGGTCCAACATGGAGGACTACAGTACAGCTTAATTGTTTGGGTTTGTTTTGAAAGAATCAATTTAATTTCTCAACATTAATGATATTTTATTCTGTCCTTATTGCTTAAATGAAGAGTTTCCTGCCTAGAAAGCTGAGTATTTTCCCATGCCATTCTCTAGTTGTGTGGATTGTGAAACTCTTCTCTTTGCTTAGGTGGGGGATTCATTTCCCATGATTCCAATAGAAAACAAAAGGAGAAGAAAACAAGAACCCTGTTTTGACTAAAATATGTGAAATTTTTTGGTTGGATAACTTTCATGCTGCTTCTTTTTGTAATCTGAACGATATACTTCTTTTTTTATAGATTGTA
Source organism: Amborella trichopoda (assembly GCF_000471905.2). Next base: position 902,714 of record NW_006497475.1, read on the forward strand.
TTTGTTGATCTTACTGCACAAGCTTCTTTAGTAGGCCTGCATGTTGAAGTAGAGGTTTAGAGTACGTTTGGAATTTGTTGCTTTGGTATCACTTGATGGGGTGTCAAGAGAACTTAAAAAGTTTACATGAACACACAAAAACACCCCTTAACTAGACTTTATAGCAACATATAGAGTGACATTACTCAAAATTTCGTACACAATTACACCCCAAAAGACTTCAACAACATATCATCTTGGTCCAAAACTATTTCCACTTAACACATAACATGAAGATTGGCCAAAATGAACATTACATAACCAAATTACATATCAAATCTGTCCATAAATATTAGGACCACAAATATAACAATTACATACTCCTAAACACATTAAAATGCCAATCTCCTTACACATGAGGCAAACCAAATTTGTGCACAAGGACTCAAAATTATGGGATGCTTCACATGGATTAATTATTTGTCCATTAAGTTCTTATTTATAGCTTATATGATGATGCTACTTTGATAACATGAGAAATATGGTCCAAAGCAATGTAGGTTATGGGATGCAGTGAACTAGGATAGCAAACTTTAAATATGCTCAAGATTTTGAAAGAAAAATTCATGCGAAGCTTTATGGGAATCAAAGTATGAGAGACTGTTGTGTGATACTCAAGTATGGCCATCATTGTAGGTAATGGTTCAATATAGTGGGAGGCTAACAACATTACTACGGCCTATAAAATAATGATATGAATCTCACGAGGGGCTTAAAATCTTACTGATTTTGGGTCAAGAATGTGCAAATTCGGCATCAAACTACTCAAGAAAATTCAGCAAAATTCACCTTCCTCCACTGTGGGTTTGCAAGAATATTATGGACCTGTATATTGGGCTTCTTTCAGTGGTCATGGGTAACCCCAAGCTCCATCCCACACCTGTTCCGAGCTTACCTTTATTCGCCATGGCCCAAGGCAGGAAGAGAACTTTGGAAAACCTCGGTTTCTGGCACTTTGTGGGTATTATGGATAGAAAGAAATCACAGGATTTTAGAGGAGAAAGACCATCAATTGCGGTATCGGCCGACAAAATTTCGAACTTAATGGCTTTCTGGGCCTCAAACCATAGATTGTTCAAAGGCTTCCAATCCAATGACTTCCACAGGAACTGTGCTAACCTACTTTATGTGGCCAATCCCAAAATTTCATGGGCAGCTCTGTGGAGACCACCCTCGCTGAAGTCCGTGCCCTTTTGGAAGGCCTGCAAAGACTCAACAACATGTGGGATTCATCCATGGTGGTCGAAGGAGACTCCAAGAATGTTCTTTCGTGGGCATCCGGTCTTTATCCTTGCCCTTGGTGTTTAGATGACATCTTTGATGAGATATCCCAGTTGTCATACCAGTTGTTGCGGGCTATCTTAATCTCATGGCGCCATGTGTTTTGGGAAGCGAACTCGAATGCAGACCTTCTTGCTAAGGAGGGAGTCCACTCTAACACCCTGAGGGTGCTTTAGATTTGTCCACCCCCACCTTTAACTTCCCAGCCACAAGCCTTCTTTTGCCTCTCTTTTAAACCCTTTGGGGATGTAAAGGGTGCCCTATAAGGGAACCTCATTTGACTATATCATTAATACATGTATAGTTAAAAAAGAACTAGATAAGAAAAACTACTGAAAATTGTACCAAAATGGACTATGATCAAGTAGGCTTGAAACCAAAGCATGGATGCATAAAGGGAAGAAGTAACTGATGAAAATTAACCAAAGTAGGATTATACCTTGCTGTTTTGTTTGATTGGACAACAATAACAAGATGGGCTTCAGCGTGGGGAAAAGGTCTCCTTCGTTGCCTTTGATCACTTTACACCACATGCACCATGGTGAAGAAGATGAAGGCCAAATGAGTGGGGCTCTCTGTGATCATGAAGAATGAGCTTTCATTGATGCAAGGGCATCTATGGCTTGGAAAGAGGATTGATCCTAGCTCCACATCCACTCACAAGCTATCTTTGATGAGTGATTGTGATTTATCCTCCTTTATTTCCATAGTACAAGTTGATTTTCAAATTTTCCTCCTAAATAATGATTTTGAAAATTCAAAAATCAATTTAAATCACATTACACATTTGCCCTTGATTTTAAATACAAATTGCATGAGAGCGTATGTATGAGCATGGGAATGAAATTTGCATTAGAATGTATGTATGTATAGACATGGTTTGTATGTGTATTCGAGTACAAGGCCTCAAAAAGCCAAGTGGGAGAATTTTGGCATTATGGCCTTTCAAGTCCTCAACACAAAGATTTTCTATGCTTCTTGTTCTTTGTGGGAGTGATCAAGAACATGTGGCTCACAATTTTGTGCGAACTAGGATCCAGAGTTGGTATTCATAGAGTCACAAAACCCCGGATCATGAGGAGTGAGATTATAGGGCAACAAATCGAAAGGTTTGAGGGTTACCCCTAGTTAGGGTTGGTATTAGTACACTTCATGATCTTTTCAGCTAAGGGATGACTATTACTGTTATTATATGAGAAAATGCGTATATGGATAAGAGAATTTTTGTAATTAGTATTTCTGGGTGCTGTTGAGGATTAATGAGAGAAGCTATGTGTCCCAATGAATAGGCTTTGAGATATCACGAGCCAAATCCCAAACTTCGAACCTTCTCACGGCATGTGCATGACCAGTCGCAAATGGGAAGCCGCTCTCTCACAGTGTAATCCACTGGAGAGAGACATGCACGTGTTAGAGAGAGTACCCCACATCCCAAGAATGCATGTCTTTAGGGGTCTACCTACAATCTAATATAATTATGGGATATTAGATTAGCCTCAATGAAAACAGTCGGCCATGGGCCTTGTTGGGTTAATTTCGAGAAAATGACTCAGGGCCTTGGGAGTTGTCAAGTGGAGTTCCCAAATCATCAAGTTTAATTTCTTTAAGAATACTAATTTTGCTCTTGATATTTCTATTGATCCCAAAATCTATGGAGAAGAGTAAAATATTATTGAAAATGATTTTAGGGAAATTTTGAGAATTTTTTGAAATCTTTCTGATGTAAAAAGAGTGTTGAAATAAATTGTTTATCAAACTTCCAAACAAGGACATTGCAACGTGGGGCCCAAATGGCCAAAGGGTCCCCCGGGCACTGCCAACATGGCTGCACATCAACGCCACATCAACAACATGGCTGATGTGGGTTGACATCATGCACTTTCACAAGTGGCTCAAAAATACGAAGGCAAAACGGAACCCCACTCCAAAACCTGGGTTCCATAACAATATCCTAAACCTTTTTCCCCTTTGCCTCCATAGACCACTTGCTCCCCTTCCATTCTTTAGAGACAAACATGGTTCGAAGCTTGTCTCTCTACTTATTCAAAGAATCTAAAGACAAGAATGAAGTGGCAAACCTGGTGACCTCCGACATCACCAAGTGAGTCCCATTTGTTAGCTTCCTCTTCATTGCCAAAACATGGGTGCGGCTATAAATAAAGACAGTTATAGCTCTGGCTTTTTCTGATATCTCATGCACTGCTTTCTTTGTAGCAATTTTTTCAAGCATGAAATCTTTACAATGAGCCATGCAAGGCGTCCAGAAAATGTACAGCCTCGAAATCCTCAACAATCTACCAGTTGCCAGATTGGCCTTAGCCATATTTGTAACAACTTCACAACATGTGCCTCCCCCACCTCTGTGATGCTCTTATCCACAAAACTGTAATGAAAGCAGCATCATGAATCTTATTGGACTCGGCAATGGACTTCATAACACTCTTATACCTCCTGGGGAAATTAACTAAGAAGTTCATAACACTCCTATACCTCATGGGGAAATTAACTAATAAGTTCATAACACTCCTATACCTCATGGGGAAATTAACTAATAAGTTCATAACACTCCTATACCTCCTATCGGTCAAAAAATCTGTCATAATAGTCACTCCATTATGCCCCAAAGCATCCTTGTGGGCCTTCAGGTAGTCATTTGTTAATTCCACGTCTTTCTTCAACAAAGGCCCCTTGAGCTCATGAGGTGTTGGGCCCCTATATCCTGGGCCATACTGCCCCACTACTTTTAACATAGCATGGAAGCTCCTCAAATTGGTAGTATTAAATGGGAGACTGGCTTGAAAGTACCACCGAGCCACATACTGATTCACCCTTTCTCTATACTGCTTCTTCAATTGACTCTCTAGACTACTCTGTGCCGGCTCCTTTTCGCGAACCACCATCTCGGGATCGGGAGGTGGGAAGAATGTATCAATAGGTCCCCTTCTTTGAGGTCTCTTATGCCTATTTGGTCTACATATGGAGGCTCCTCCCTCTTCATCTTCTTCATCTATTCCATGGATATTACATAGGCCCTGATGTCTTGATATTGTTTCTTGGCCTGTTTTTTCTTCTTTTGGACCCCTTCTAAATGATCCAACATCTCTTTCTTGAGCTTTGCAGGGACTTGAGGATATGGTGGTATGTCTCTTCTTATGCTAGCCAAATGCTTTTTCAATTGATTAATGACAACATTATACTCCTTTTTGCAAAACTTGCAAGCTACTTATTCTTTTCATTAGGGTTGGGACAATATCCATATTCCCAACCCATATCACTTTGTTTACTTGAGCTCGAGGAAGACATTCACCTACAACCCTTAGCTATCAAGTATCAATTTATGACCTAAGCCTGAAAATTACACAAAAACGACAAAGTAAAACTTGAAAACATTTACAAGGAGTGAAAATTGTTAATACATACACAATTTTCAAATTAGTCATCCAAAAAATATTAAAAAATGTTCATCTAAAATACAAATAGGAAATGAAGTAGAAATAATTGTTACATTGATCCTTTCATATCTTGAGCTCTTAACAATCCAAGGATGAAGTAAAGCAAGCATTATCAAGGCAAAAAGAAAACATCTAGGTAAAACCTACATATCAAAATTACAATGATATAACACATAAAATAAAAAAAACATATTCATCATCATCATCATAGCCTTTTCCCAATTAATTGGGGTTGGCTACACAAATCCTGGTCCGCCATTCTGCTCTATTAAAGGCCATACCCTCAGTGAGGCCATAAGTCCCCATATCTTTTTGAACTACTTTCAAGCACGTCCTTTTGGGACTACCCTTTGTCCTTTTAAATTCTTCCACTTGAACTAACTTGCACGTCCTAATAGGTGTTGTACTTGGTCGGTGCCATATATAGCCAGTCCACCAAAGTCTACTCTCTCTCGTCTTCTCGCCTATTGATGCCACACCTAAATTCTCCTGATTGGATTCATTTCGAATTCTATCCCTTCTTGTCTTGCCACTCATCCATCTCAACTTCCTCATCTCTGCTACACTCATTCTATGGGTATATTCTTTTTTGTCAGTCCAACATTCAGCCCCATATAGGAAAACTGGTATGGCCATTTCCTAGAGTCCTTTGGAGAGTCATCCTGCTATGAAATTAGTTAAACATGCATGAAACTTGTAAAGAGAGACTATGCATGCAAACCTTACAAGCAAAATCCCAACTAGAGAAATACATGCATAAGCGGATATAGAAAAAAGCAAACTTCAAAAAACGACTTTCCCATATATTTGTGTATGTGCATCATTGATGAATTTGTGCGAGACTTTCATTCCATCAATATGCCCATTTTGCGATTGACTCAATATGCCCATTTCAGGCACATAGAAACACATTACATTCCATCATGAAAAAAATAATATTCACCATTTCAGACAATTACATTACATTCCATCATGAAAAAAATAACAACCATATGAAAAACAAGAGAAAGGTTTCTATGCTTCCCCTACAACATAAAAGGTATATACTTCCCCCTTCATCTAGCCGTCCAATTTAGATCAAGTGAGCCACTAACCATTTAATCTAAATCCGACTCCTCAAAGTATTCTATTTACTATGAAATATGAAATTTTGGTAATGTGGCATCACCTAAATGGGGCAACGACCCTAAATAAAACTATAAAAACTAATTAGTAAGATAAAATAAA